>PVKA01002892.1:27736-117756 GCA_004027165.1 Ctenomys sociabilis
AAAAAAAAAAAAAAAAAAAAAAAAAAAAAAAAAAAAAAAAAAAAAAAAAAAAAAAAAAAAAAAAAAAAAAAAAAAAAAAAAAAAAAAAAAAAAAAAAAAAAAAAAAAAAAAAAAAAAAAAAAAAAAGAAAGAAAAAAGACAGAAAGAAAGAAAAATAAAGTTAGATATGTAACATAGAAGTGTGAAAAGTGGCTATGTATCTGTGAAGCTTTCATAATACACCTGTCCAAACCTGTATCCAGTAAATGGAACAATTCTGATGGCAATTCTACAAACAGGAAGGAGGGCTCTGACTCCGGGCACCTAACTGGAGACCAAGAAGCAAAACTAAAATCTTTTGCCTCAATTGTCTGCTTCTTCAGGGGCCTGGCACCCTACATACCTTAGCAATGGGATTATGTGAGACCACAAAAACATTTAAAGTTCAGGAAAAATGAAAGACACTGTAGCAGACTACAGCTGTATTCTGTGGTGTCCACATAGAGGCAGCATGGCTGGCTGGGGAATTCTTAGGAAAACTTCTGGTGTAACCCTATCCTTGTCAGGACAGAAGTCTCAGCAGAAGACCATAATCAAGGGTAAGTCTGAGCAAAAAGCTGGTAATGCAGAAGCCAAAGTTTCATATCAAACTTATGTAAATCTAGATACTAGAATAAAAGTTTCTAAGGGACTATGTTATTTGAAAGCTTATTATATTGTGTACTTCAATACTGATAATAAAAGTTATATTGTAGCCAGATAAGCAGCTGCCTTAATTAACAGTAGGCAAATTTCAATCTAAGTTGTAACTGAAGAGTGATTGAAAGAAATTACTTATAGATATATCCATGTATAGATGTATCCACTGATGAGTGTGTTAATTTTACCAAGTCGAACAAATTAAAATATTATTCTTTATAGCCTGTCTCCTAATAGTACTATCCAATGCAACTCAAACACAAAGAACAATTATTGTCCTATTCAAAGTCCTTGTGTCCAGTGGATTTAACACAAATAATTCTCTGAAAAGCAACAAAAATACAATACTTGTTGAGAGGATTACTATTTATGAAAACACAGTAGAGGTTAAATTTGGAAATGTCAAACTGTGACTTATGTTGCAGGTTATTTAAAATCCTCCTCCTTCAAAATCCACTTACACTCAAAAATTTTAAGTGAAAGAAATTCAGTCCTTTCACTTGTTTCATGTAGGTGCCTGTTGTGTGCTTCCCCCCTCAGAGTCAGAATCTGAACCACGGATTTCTGTTTGGATTTCCTAACTAGTCCACCCTTCTCTAGAGATATACCTAGAATAAGACATGAAACCTGATGAGCAATGGGCTTCATAGCATTTGACCTTGAACATGTTCTGTCAGGTCTCAAAGACTTGTCCTCCGCGGGAGGGAACACATGAATGTTTTCAGTCACAGTCACACATCCATCCGGAATCACACGAGGCACAGAAATCAGAGTTGGTAGCTCAAAGATATTTGGTTGGCACCAGCTTTTCATGTAGCAGTTGCATTTGGAGTTGCTCCCTGTGTAGCACAAACACACAATATATGACCACCACAATAACTTAGTGGTTGGTCTTGTGGACGTGGACTTATCTTTGACTTGTATTTTCTTCCTCCTCCAGTGCTTATTAACTTTATGATCTTGGGGCAATTTTTCTAATTTCTTTTGGTTTCAGTTTCCTTATTTGTGTGATAGAAAAAAAATGTAAGCAACTATCTCTTGTGGTTTGTATGCAGATGGCTCAGGCACTCATGTACTCATAGGTAGGGCTTATAAGATGAATACTTCATTGTTGTGCTATACTAACCAGTGTGTTAGTTCACTGATGATTTTATAGCTAAATGCGATGTTGGGTAGTGTGGCCCACTTGGAGGAGGTGGTCACTGAAAGCATGGCCAGACCGGGCATCTCTCCCTCTCCCTCTCCTTCCTTGACTTTCCGCTCCTTATAAGCCAGACCATGAACAAACATCCTCTGTGATACACCTGTGCCATTCTGCCTGCTGTGGAGCCAACTAGATGCAGACTAAAACTTCTACAAACTATGATTAAAAAAATAAGCCTTTCCATTTTAAATAAGAGGGTGTTGAGTATTGTGTCTGAACAGTGAGAAAAGTTTCTACGACACTATGTCTTAAAAATACTATGTAGATAAATGAGATAATAGACATGAAATATAAATGTACTACCTGATGCATTAGAGATCAATAAATGTAGATTAAAGTGTGATATTTAATCATGTCATATATTGAGTGAGAACATCTGGGAAGCACTTATTCCACTGAGCCATCTCCCCAGTCCTCCACATTGCCTAGCAGAAAGGTAATTCTTAAGAAATGCTACCTATAGGAACCAGGAATTGACATGATGCAGTGGCTCAAAATCAATTGAAAATTATTTTTTCCCTGCAAAACAGCACAGGGTGGATGTTCCAAGTCAACAGGGAAGACTGCTTCATATAATCATTCAGAGACTTGAGGGGAGTGTGAGAGTACCGTCTTCAGATTCAGGTGCTTGGGCGTCACCATCCATGTGAGCTGGGATAAAGTTTAGAAAATAATGTGGTCACCTTCTGAGGAGGCTTTCATGTTTTGTTTTGTTCTGTTACTTAATGCAGGGGATTGAACCCAGGATCTTGCATATACTAGGCAAATGCTCTACCACTGAACTTGCTTCCACTCCACCTTGCAAAGCTTTCTACAAATCATGTCTGAGAATGATGATAGCTACTCCACTCACATCCATTAGAGAGAACACACTTGCAAGACCCTATTTAATTGCAGCAGATTGGGGAATACAAATACATAGTAACAATACATTGGATAGGCAATTATAGTCTCAACTAAACATGCCTTCTAGAACAACAAGATCAAGTCTGATTTATTTATAAGATTAGATAGCATTTTATTTAATTTTAAAACTTTAAAACCTTAGCAACTTAGAGTAACAATCTTCCTCTAAATGTACTACTAGCTCCATATAGATCATCACATTTGCAAAGTAGTCATATAAGGCAACCAAATTTTATGCCACAACATTGGGACTTTATTCAGGCATTTTCTGAGACAACTGATTGAGCTGGTTTTCTTCAAGAACTGGGCATTTAGTATGGGTAGCATGAAACAGATCTAGTCCACAAGGAATTCATGGTGTGTGAAAGACAAGATGCTATGTCCACAACACAGTATTATAAAGTTGGAAGGTAGGAGGAGGAAAAAGAAGAGAAACTAAAGCACTAAGCACAGATGGAAGCTGGGTTTCAGTTAGACCAGAGCTGCCCATTTCTTTGGCATTTTGGAGTTTCCTGAAAGCTATCGCTGTTTTGTCAAGGTATGACTCCCTCCCAATCCTCAGCGGGGCGCAGTGTCCTGCCTGTGATCTTTCTTGTCCTGCAGCATGAGGATGGTGGCGCAGGCCTGTAATCCCAGCACTCAGGAGGCTGAGGCAGGAGGATTGTTGTGAGTTCGAGACCAGCCTGAGCTACAAAGTGAGCTTAAGGCCAGCCTGAGACCCTGTCTCAAAAATACAAAAAAAAAAAAAAAAAAAAAAAAAAAAAAAAAAAAAAAAAAAAAAAAAAAGAAAATTATGAATATAACTTTAAAGTCTTTTCTTCTAAGAGGGAGACATTTTTAGGGATGTTTTCTCAAACCGTAATTAAGTTTCAATATCTCTGTAGGTTTTCATGGAAATAATTTCTAAGCAAATTATTACAACTGTACTAACAATTCATATTGTAGGCCTTAAAATCTTACCTTTTGTTTTTTTTTGCTTTAAAGTGATGATAAAGTTCTATTTATGTAATAATTTAATTTTCAAAAATATTCTGGTGAAAAGGTTTTGAGAATATCTATTTCTCAGTCTATTTAAAGACACAGCTAGAAATAAAGACAATTTAAAAATTAATTACAAGGAGATCTCATTAAATCCCTTTGAAAAAGTAAAGACAAAATAATTTCTTTTTTCCAAAAGTGAAACATAAGCATAGTTTGATTATAATTATACTGTTACTGATTGTTAAAGAGAAGACATCACTAGAACCAAAATTAAACTTTCTGGAAAATATCACTTCCTATTTCAAATAAAAAGTAGTTGGAGAGCACTGTCCTTTTTTTTTTTTTGTAAGATGTTTCGATCCTGGGCTTTTTTAGAATGAGTTTTCTTTTACATAAGTGGAAGATGAAGATTTCCAGATCTTCAACTAGGTAAGGTGTCATAAAGAAGATGAAGAACAAATCTCCATCTAGAAGATGATGAAGGTTTCTAGAGTTGTGGGCACGTCAGCTACCCTGCGAGGGCTGCCAGCATTTCACTGTGCTGTCCAACTCTCCGCTGCATCTCCTTTCTTTTTTCTCTAGTACAGCTATACAGCTTTTTCTTTTGAAATAGTTTCTCTATTCTTCTCATGCTAAAAGGATGCTTTGAAGCCAGCACTCAAACGGAGTTCCATAATTGAAGCAAGCTCAAAACGGGCCGCCCCCTTCAGCATTTGGCCTGACAACATGTAGTCTCCATTTCTACTCATGGGTCAGGCTGCAACTCCTGTGTGGAAAGAACTGAGGGATCTTTGAAAATGCTGCTTTTGCTGAGCTTGTTCCCCTAGACAGGTCTCTTTCTCTGAGTCTTAGTACCCTTCTCTCAGCTGATGTTTTTAAGTCTCACTGTAGTATCCCTCACAGAGTCAAATCTTAGATTAGCACCAATGATTATCTCATTCCTGAAAATCTGTTAGGATTGGTCAGTTTCTTGCTCCTGAAATATCCCTAGCTCTACTGATTTTTGCCCCATCACTTCTCCCAGTTCTTGGAGACTTTTCTTGTTTTGGAAATGACAGAATTGTCTCATTAAGGCAATCACTAGTTATTGTGACTTAGTCAATATCTGTCTTCAATTTCTCATTCTTTTGGGTATGCTTTACACATACCCTCTGCTTTTGACAGTATTTATACCAGGACATGCTCCTGCATTTCTTCCCTCCTCACTCTTCTTTTCTCACTCATTCTTCTTCTCCATCACATTCTAAAACTGGACATTTTCAGTCCTTGGGTCTTTGAGTCCTCTGTCATCACTCTCTTCCCTAGATAGAGACCAATTTTCTGGACTCTGGCATGCTTTTAACTTACATGTTCTCCCCACTTGTATATCTACCAAAAATGTTCAATCGGAGCACCCATTGGTCTCCTGGACATTTTATACACCCATCTGTATTGGTCTTGGGAGAAACAGTAACAGTGGGGAGTCAATGTGACTCTCACTCCACATTTCCTCTCAGTGAGTAAGTCCTGTTGGCAAAACATTCAAAATAGATTCTGATTTCAACTTCTCACTATTTCCACTGCTTGGAATCAAACTTAAGCTGCTGTCATGTGTCACCTAGTTATGGCAACAACCCATTAACTGGTGTCTGTTTCTCCACCAGTGCCTGTGGCAGCTAATCCCCACAGAGCTCTAGAAACCTAACAGTTAACAAATACTTATTATTTCCAAAGTCCTGTTGTGAAATCCTTCCTTGGAGTTGTTGCTTTGTACCCACTGAAAAAAGTAACTGTCTCCTTTTATAGATGAGGAAAGTGAGAGGGAGGGAAGATCAGGTACATTGCTTATGTGACTGCATCTCCTGGCCCTAAGGCAATGGTCTTTAC
This sequence comes from Ctenomys sociabilis, assembly GCA_004027165.1. Taxonomy (NCBI): domain Eukaryota; kingdom Metazoa; phylum Chordata; class Mammalia; order Rodentia; family Ctenomyidae; genus Ctenomys; species Ctenomys sociabilis. The sequence continues at coordinate 33,372 of PVKA01002892.1, forward strand.
TTTAGAACTGAGAAATGATCAATGAGAAAGGAGTATATAAGTGACATAGATAACTTGATAGTACAAGAAATAGGACATTTATCAAAGATATATGTCAAATCAAGAAGCTGTGACACACAATCCGGCAAGGATTGTACTGTGAGGGTTTCAATGCATCCATATGCCTCTATTTCCTTGTACGTACACATTATATTTCATCTGTTTGGATGCTTGTTTTGTAACTGACATGTCTGAGTAGGGCTATCTCAGCTAATTATTTTCCAGAACCACTGCTGAACAGTCAACTGGAATATTTTTAGAGTTCTACTTCATGAGCTCCTAAAGCCATAAACATCCTCACAGCTTGCAGTGTTCTACTCTAGGATGATTAGCAACTGGTCAGGAGAAGCACTGTAAGTACTGACCATACTGACAAACTCGATTATACAGAAACGCTTTTTCTTTGTGTACCTCTATATGTACCCTAATCTGAAAAATAAACTCTTAGGACCCAGAGATTTAAATTATAGGCAAACAACAGCAATTGTATGCATTTTCTGCTCTTCTCAGCATTCCACTAAACCTCTTTCGTCATTATCTCTTGGATTTTTTCCATTGCTTTTCAATCAGATATCTCAAATTTGAAATCATACTTAGCGTTCAAAGTATACGGAGTGGTCATTTGGCCAAGACATCGGCAAACTGGGACTCAGTGTGTTGGAGGAGAACTTGCAAGAAGGATGCCACGTCTCTTAGAGAGCTGATATTTCCAGTGATTAAAAGGCTATATCCAAGAAAATATTTTTTTTCTTTTAGAGAAAGGTCTACAGGGTGTTCAAGGTCTTGCTAGTAAATTGGACTCATAGTGATCCATCTGTTCACAGCCTCCCAACAGCTGGAATTATAGGCACGCGCCACCACTCCCAGTCTCATTTGCCGTCTCAGTGTGCTCAAGGAGTGGGGCCCTCCTCACAGGCTGGGGGATTGATCCCTCAGCTCCTGCACCTGCTTGTAGGCCCTTTAGTCCACTGAGCTATTTGGCCAGCCAAGAAAACATTTCTTTTCTCTTCCAGTGGCAGCTCTCTAAGCCTGAAGATCTACATTGCACTCTTTGTGGACCCAAAGCCCTGAGTGCCCAGACAGCCCGAGAAGAGAGTCATGTTCTGTGAGGTTTCAGTTCATGTGCATGTGGCGTGTCCCTGGTGGAGGTGAGTTGTGGGGACACCGCACCTCAGCCTTCTGTGCTTAGTTCATTTACTCAACTTTATGAGTTTTATTTTTCTCCTTTGAAAAAAGTACAAATTAAATTTGACAGAAGGTAATTTACAAGTGTTAATCCAATCCTGCACACTCCTGAAACTATTTTCCCTCCCAAATCATTTCTATAATCCAGGCTCAAGGTCCATGGCTATCAACTGAAACATAAAATTAGTAGCACAATCCATGTAAAAGTTTCATGTGGCAAAAGGCAATCTTCAATACATTTTGGGAAAATAAACAAATGCTGAACTTAATAACCATGGATTTAAATTTCTCCATCCACACACCTTCCACTATCTGAGCTTCTGTGTGGTCTACATGTGGCTTCTTTTTTTTCTGCTTATGTAGGAGACCTCTTTCCTTCAGAGGAGAAGGGATAAATTAATGTGAGAAAGTAGGGGGTATTCTGGAGGAGAAAAATGTGTGTGTGTGTGTGTGTGTTTGTGTGTGTTCAGGCAAGTATGTCGGTGTACACTCTTATCCTTCATTAGGAATTGCTATTTAGGGCACTGCTAGGTTCCCTGTGCCATAAGAAGTGATGGTGCCACTCCCTCTTGCTGCTGGCCCCACTCACTTCCATACCTAAGTTAAGCATGGGATGCAAGCACAGGATTATGTCTGATTTTACAAATAACAGGACAAGAAGATTCTCACCCAGAGTCTGCACTAGGGCCTGTCTTGAGGCCGAAGGATCTAGATCTAAGTCTGGACTTTGTACCTCTATTTCATAGCCTCTAGGTAGTCATGTCAAGTAGCAATGCTCTGCATTGGGCTATGTGCAGGAAGCACTCAGGGCCAACAGGCACCATGCTCTGGAAATGTAAGATATTAGCACCAAAATATTTATTGGGTGCCTGGGACGTGCTAGGCTCTGGGCGCCAGAGTGCAGAACAATCTTGAGATCACTATGACCAATGTTTGATTCAGTGAGGAGAAAGTAAAACATACAAATGATCAAATGCATGGAATGTTCCTAGGTCCAGAGGAAGGGACTGAGAGAAGTGTGGCAAGGAAGCAAACTCACACACATTATTTGTTTTATGTGTTCAGACACTGTGTTTAGAACAGAGAGAAGATTTTCAACTCCCCTGGTTTTTGCAGTTGTGTCTCACCTAAAGTAAAACATTTCCAGAGTTTATGAGAACATTAAAAGTTATTTGGGAGAAGTCAGGACATGCTGCACTGTCACTTGGGATCCAGAACTCAAAATACAGCTTAATTTTCTGAAAAAAAAAAAAGCCAGCTTGACCTTCAGTTTTGCCACAAACGTTTCAGTAGTGTATGGGATGTTCATAGAAGAAAACTTTTTTTAAAAATATATTTAGTACCAGGTCTACAGGGCCTCACTACACAAATCAGACTTATAGTGATCCTCCTGCTTTCAGCCTCCCAAGTGCAGGGATTACAGGTGTGCACTACGATGCCCAGTCTCAGTTGCTGTTTCAGTGAGCCCTGGGGGTGGGTCTGGCACATCAGATCGGAGATTGAACCCTGGTCCCTGTATCTGCTTAAGCAAACACTTTAATCTGCTGAGCTATCTGGCTGGCCCTTGAAGAAAACTTTCATTGATTTACTTAGACTCAGAAGAATAAGAGTGGGGTAAACACGACTTCCCAAATTCCCAGTGGTATGCCTTATGAGGCACTTAGCGTCTATAAGTGGAGTAGAAGTATAGACCCTTTGGACTAGCTCTGTTCAGCATTTCCCTCCACAACTAAAAGAATTTCAGAGCAGAGTGGTTACAACAGAGGCACACACAGAACTGAGTCCATCTGTCTGCAGCCACAAATAGAAAGCTTGTCACAATAGAGACAATATTAATTTTTGCCCAGGAAACCATGGAGTGGCAAGTGTTGGTGCCATGCCTTCCAAAGTAAAACAGTGCTTGGCTGGGGTGAGAAAATCATATTCACAAATATTGCTTTTTGAAATGTTTCTGTTGGGATCCTATTAATTAAATTTTCCTTCACTGTACTGGTCAATTTTATATAAGCTAGCGTCTAGATTGAATTATGAAGAGGTGGAATGAAATTATTTTACTGGTCTTGTTAGACACCCCCTCCTTCTTCCAATGATAGACCAAAGGAGTGACAGCTCTGGATTTGGCAGTATGGTCAATGGGAACAAGGAGGCGGTAGGAAACCAAGATAGAATCAGCACCTACACTTAGCTACTTGTTCCCCTTCTGCAGCTAGTGTCAGTGTGCAGCTGGGTATGCAGCGGAATCGCAGCAACAACTTGAAGCATTCTCTCTTCTGTAGGGGCCCCTGTAGCCTTTTCAGGCTTGCACATTTACTGTGCTTCAATAACCTGTTTAAGATAATCTGGAGATGTGGGAGTCAGGTGCTTTGCAATGTACATTCCTTCCTCTGCAATTGGTTGTAGAGTGCATAGCAGCCAATAACCAGCTCCAGTTCAGGGAAGGAAGGCAATTATCTTACTGGTAAGCACCAGTGCTGGACTGGCAAGGCTCTGTAACTTTGCACTTCATGACATCTTGACAAGAGTGGGAACATTTACACCAAGGGAACTGAAAAATGCTATAAAACAGACATAGATGTTTTCTCCCTGAAGAACAAATTTACTTATGTACCACAGGGGCATCTCAGATCTCTTGCAAGTTTCATGGAAGAAGCTTGATTTCATCTCATTTTGTGAGAAATCTTGCTAAATGGATAAAATTACATTTGTTTATGTGCTTCCAATGTTGTTCCCCCAAGCACAATGGCAAGAGCAATATTTACTCTAAGTGACAGCATCCCTATCACTATAAGCCTTCTAAGGAGATTCAGACAAAGGTCTGGCATCATGCGTGTAGCTTGGGTGGAAATTTGCCAGTAGCAAGTTATGTTTTCAGCTTCCTGGCCAATGAAGCCGTGCCCTAGATTGTGCACTTGCATGACTGGTCAAAATACTTCTGGACTTCTCCACCTCTCTCTTTGTTTATGGTTTCCCGTAAGTGTTACAGCTCTTATCTGTAAAATTCTTACTCTTACCAAATGAGCTATTATGTTTATTAATTTCTTAAGCATCTTTGTTCAAAGATAGTTCTTCCAGCTTGAAGTCAAAAGAGTCCTTTTTTGGAAGGTGTATTTGTGTTAAACTGCTTTTGCCAGAAGAAGATAGGAGTGGGTGATGTTTTACTTTGAATTAAGATATTTTGTTTAAAAGAAAGAAAGATGTACAGTTAAGAGAATGTTTCTTACTCTGCTAATTTTATTTATCCTCAAGCATCCTCTGGACAGAAATTTGAAAGGTTACTGGTAAATGATTTTAGTATGAATTTTAGGTGGATATTTATTTTTGTTCAAACTAACAATTGGCAAAAATTCTGTTACAAATGGCCAGGTTTAGAGAAGCAGGGATGTTACCAAGGGAATGAAAGAAAGAGCGATCAGTTCAGGCCAAGTCAAATTGTGAAGTAGAAACAAAATGTCCATTTCTTATTTTTCCTCTCATTTTCTGGAGATATAAATTTTTTAAGCACTTTCCTTCCTTGAGACACTTTAGGTCTTCATGACTTCCTCTGAGCACCCCAATTCTCAGTCCTGTTCAATTCAATTCAATTCAACAAACACATATTGAATACATTCTGCTTCCCAGAAATTGTATCAGGCCTGGGGATTTTAATATTACATAAAGCAAAATTCATGCTCCAAAGGGCTCTCCATAATGTCTCCCTATTCCAGTTTCAAAGGATTCAGAATATCTACATAGCAGTCTATTAATATAAGCCAAATTCTGCAAGGGTACCAGAAAGTTAAGGTCATCTTCACAGGTTGAGAAGGAGGGGGAGGGAGAGGAGTACCATATTACAAAAGGAATTAATGTTCACTAAACATTTATGGGGCAGAGCATTTCTAAGGGCCTTGCACATATTGCACTCATCAATCTTTACAGTAGCTATATTAATAGTAACATTAATACTAATATTTTTACTGTTAATATCCATGACAAAACTGCACAAGAAAATTAATTTAAACGGGGGGAGGAAGCAATGACTGTGGCTCATGGCTTCAGCAGTTTCTGTCCATGGCAATGACTCTGCCATTTCTGGGACTGTAATGAGCAGGACATCGCATTAATAAGGGAAGGATGAAATGAAGCTGCAGATCTTCTGGCGGTGAGGAAACAGAGAATGATGAGCAAAAGGCAGATCCAGAGAGTCTTGTGTGGCAGCTTATGTCTGTAATCCTAGTATGGCTGCCTGGAGCAAGTGAATTACAAATTTGAGCCCAACCTGAGCTACTTGATGAGTCTCTAAATTCAAAAAAAAGTGAAAAGGATGAAGAATGTAGCTCAGGGCAAAGGCTCTGGGTTCAAGCCCAGGGAAAGGGAAGGAAAGGAGCCAGAAGCAAGAGTCACCCTTTTCAACTAGGCCCTACTTTATAATTTTCCACCAACTTCCAATAGTGCCATCAAATTATAAATGTCCATAGATTAATGTACTGTTTAAGCTGGAACCTCTAGGATGCAACCACTTCCTCAAAGCCCCCCATCACATGGCCACTGAGGGACATTTCAATAAAAAATGTAATACCATTTCACTAACATACCTGTTGTGGTGGAGAGAGGGTAGATTACCAAATGCAATTTAGGTACTGAAGGCAGTTTGGGCCATCAGGGAGCTGTCATGGTGATGCCTGTGCTGTATTTTCATTTATCTGTCCAAAACAAAGAAATATTAAAAATGGTTCATTCTGTCATGTATTTCAACATTATTTTGAAGAGATGTTATCAAACTGATATGGCAAGATCAATTTAAACAAAATACAAGTTTTATTGAAGAGCATAAGAAGGGTTTCTACATAGGGGCAGGAATGGTGTGCAGAGTGTGAGCTTAGTTTATATACTTCACTCATTTCCTTTTTTTGTGTATTTGGTACAAGGTCCCACTATACAGCTCAGACTTTTATTGTTTCTCCTGTTTTCAGTCACTGGGATTATAGACATCTGACACCATGCCCAGTCTCAGTGGCTGGCTCAGTACACCCAGGGGTGAGGCCAGTGTGGCATGTGGTGCCAGGGATTGAACCCAGTCCTTGTGCTCGCCTAAGTAGATGCTTACTCTGTTGAGTTATCCCAACGTCCCACTTCATTCACTTCTAAAAAAATATTTAAAAGGATTTTCAATGATGCAAAGTATATAATAAGCTTGAAATGCTCACACTCTTTTCACTGAAACCTTTCAGTCTATTTGTTTTATTAATTTTTCACTCTCATGTCCACCATGTCTGCACTAGCACAGAAAAACTATGCTGGGGAAACACACACTTTCTATGCCTAGTGACTAGCCCTGATGAAACATTAATGCTGCCCAGCAGGTATAATGTGCTCCCTTGGTCCATTCACTCCTCTTGTCTTTATACCAACTAGTTCATGCATTTTAAAAATTGTTTGCAATAATTTCTGAGACTCTCTTGGCTGATCAACCTGAGCCTGGCCCGCCCTGCAACTCCCTAGAGGTCCTGCCCCAAGCCCGTCCAGCAAGTGAGAATTTTTGTGACTCTTTCAGCCCCTGATACAACTGAGCCTGGCCTGGTGAGTGTGCGGGAGAATTTTCGGCTTCCAGGCACACCTCCAGCAGTGAGCATCCTCCAGAGCCCCGCCCCCAAGACATCCAAGCAAGCAAGAATTTCTAAGACCTTCTTGGCCCAATCCAACTCAGCCCGGCCTGCCCTGCAACTCACCAGAGTCCCTGCTCCCAAGCCCACTGAGCGAGTGAGAATTTTTGTGAAGCTTCTGGCCCCTGATCCAGCCCAGCATGGCCAGGAGAGTGTGTGGGAGATCTTCGGTGCACCATGGTGCTCCTTGGGCCAGGGGCACAACAGAGGGAAACCACAGGCTCACAGTTGTACCAGGAGCACTGCAGCAAAAAGGAGCTGAACACAATAGCTAGATCCAGGCCAGGAATAGCTGGATAATCTAAAAATTAATAGATGAGCACCCAAATCTCATTAGGTGCTAACGTTGTAACTGCACCAAACCTCTACACCAAAGGTCAGAGGTCAGTGCTATGCAAAATGACAAAGACAAGGAGAAAAATGCAATCTCAGGCCTTGAGCCCACCCATGATAAGTTCAGAGGACACTAGCTCAGCTGAAATGAATGAATTAACAGAGGCAGAAACAAAGAAACAACAACAGAAAGGTATAGAGGAACTTAGACCAGAATTAAGACCTGAAATAAAAACAGAAATTTTTCACAACATAGCATCTGAAATAATGAATCAAATCCAGAAACATATGGGGGAAACCAAATTCCTACCCAGAACAAGTGCAAAGAACACTATTCCAGCTGAACCATATGAATTAACAGAGTTACAAACAAAGAAACAACAACAGAAAGGTAAAGAGGAGCTCAGAGCAGAAATAATTTCTGAAATAAAAGAAATCTTTGAAATCATAGCATCTGAATTAGAGAATCAATTTCAGAAATATGTGGAGGAAACTCAATTCGGAAAAAAACATGCAGTAAAAGAATTAATAGCGACCTCTAAGGAAGACATTGATAAAAAAGAGAGGAGATTAGAAATATGACAGATTCCTCAAATAAGCAATACAGAAAAGAAATAGATTGCATGAACCAGAGTCAAAGAGACATAAAAGAACATAAAATCTCGTGTACAAGTGTACAAAATCATTTAAGTGAAAGAGAAGACAGAGTTTCAGATCTTGAAGATGCTGGTGCAGCTAGTGAAAAGAAGAGAAAGGATCTCTTAAAAACAACAAGAATGCAGGAAAAAAATAATTCAAGATGATGCCAGGATGAACAATGTGAGATTAATTGGCATTAATGAGAATGAAGAAGTCAATACAAATGACATAAAAGAATATGGGTAGAAGTAATCACAGAAAACTTCCTAAATATGAAGAAATAATCCAATATTCAGGTCAACGAAGCATTCAGAACACCAAATAACTTCAACCCAAGTAAAAATACCAAGACAGAGAATAGTCAAGATCCCAGAAACCAACTGAAAGCTGCTAGAGAAAAGAAGCAGATCATATTCAAAGAAAACCCATCAGAATTACAGCCGATTTCTCTACACAAACCATGAAGGCAAGGAGAGCATGGAGCAGAGTTCTTCAAGTCCTGTTTGAAAAAAATTCCAGCCCAGACTATTACACCCTGCAGAACTCTCTTACAAGTTTGATGGAGAAATGAAATACTTATATGACAAAGAACAACTAAAGAATTTCATGATGACAAAACAATCCGTACACACGCTACTGAAAGATGTTCTAGAGAGGGACCACAATGACCAGAATTCCATAAATGAGAATGGAAGGAACCCAGTAAATAGGGCAAACAATTAAACACAGGGTAAAAAGGAGTAAACAACAACAGGTAAATAACATGACAATCACAAGTCAACACATTTTAATTATAACCATCAATGTAAATGGACTCAATTCACCAATTAAGAGAAATAGACTGGCACAGTGGATTACAAAATAAAATCCAGCAATATGTTGTATGTAGGAAACACAACTCAAAAAGTCACTGATAGGCTCAAAGTCAAAGGATGGAAAACAATACTATACACCCCAGCTCCTCACAAAAAGGCAGGAGTATCAATTCTGTCCTCAGACAGTCTCAACTTCAAACCAAGAAGGATCAAATGAAATAAAGAAGGCCACTATATATTGGTTAGGGGAAAAATTCAAGAGGAACAGGTAACACTTAAGAATATCTATGCACCAAACACAAGAACATGCAACTACATAAGACAAATCTTAATGGACATGAAAAATCTGATACCCAAGATCACAATATTAATAGAAAACCTTAACACCCTCTTATCTCAAAAAGATAGGTCAACCAGACAAAAAATTAGCAAAGAAGTAGCAGAACTGAACCAGAACGTGGAACAAATGGACCTGGTGGACATACGCAGACTGTTCAACCCAACTACAGTTGAATACACATTTTTCACATGTGTCATTTTCCAAAATAGACCACATACTAGTCCATATGTCATGCTTAAGTATTTGCAAGAAGACAGAAATTATCCCATGCATGTTACCCTTTCATTACCACAGTGCAATGAAACTGGAAGTAAATGACAAAAAAAAAAAAAAAAAAACAAAAAACAAAAAAACAAACAAACAAAAAAAAACCAGAAAAAAACCACTAAATACATGAAAATTAAACAACAACCTACTAAGCAATCAATGAGTGACACATGAAATTAAACAAGAAATTCAAAAATATCTGCAATTCAATGAAAATTCAAGCACAACTTACTGGAATTTATGGGATGTGATGAAAGCAGTTCTCAGAGAGAAAATCATAGCTATGAACTCACACATTAGGAAAACAGAACAGGAACAAATAAACACCCTAATGTTACACCTCCAACATGTAGAAAAAGAAGAGCAAACCAAACCCAGAGCCTAAAGATGGAAAGAAATAATAAAGATTAGAACAGAAATTCATTCAATTGAGATGAAGAAAACAGATCAAAGAATCAATGAATCAAAAAGCTGATTCTTTGAAAGACTAAATAGAGTCGATAAGCCGCTAGCTAACTTCATCAAAAAGAGGGAAGAAAAAATTCAAATAAAAACAATAAAGACTGAAAAGGGTGAAATAACCACAGACCCAGTGGAAAGTCAGAAGATTATCAATAGCTACTTCGAGAATCTTTATGCTCACAGAATAGAAGACACAAAAGAAATGGACAGATTCCTTGAAAGGTACAAATTACCAAAACTGAATCAAGAAGATCTAACTACTTTCAATAAGACAATAACAGCCAATAAAATACAAAATATAATAAAAGCCTGCTGACAAAGAAAAGTCCAGTCCTGATAGATTCACATCTGAATTGTACAAGAAATTTTTAGAAGAAATAATCCCTACACTTCTCCAACTCTATAATTAAATTGAAAAGGAGGCAGTCCACGCAAAATCATTTTTGGAGGCAAATATTATACTGATTCCATAACCGGTAAAGACACAACTAAGAAAGAGAACTACAGGCCAATCGCCCTCATGAACATAGATGCAAAAATCCTCAATAAAATCCTAGCAAATAGAATACAGCAAATCATCAAGAAGATCATATGCCATGATCAGGTAGCATTCATCCCAGGGATGCAAGGATGGTTCAAGTTTGGAAAATCTATAAATGCAATATATTATTTTAATAGACTAAAGTCTAAAAATCATATGATGTAGAAAAAGCTTTTGACAAAGTCCAACACTCAATCATGTTCAAAGTCCTAGAGAAAATTAGAATAGAAGGCTTCTACCTCAATTTGATAAAAGCCATTTATGACAACCCAATGGCTAATATAATTCCAAATGGGGAAAAACCGAAATCTTTTACTCTTAGATTAGGTACAAAACAAGGATGTCCTCTATCACCCCTCGTATTCAATACAGTTTTGGAATCACTAGCAAACAGCCATTACAAAAGAGGGAGAAATGAAAGGAATAAGAATAGGTAAAGAAGAAGGTAAATTATCACTGTTTGCAGATGACATAGTACTTTCCTTGGAAGACTCAAAAAACTCCACCAAGAAGCTACTAGAATTGATACACAAATTCAGTAGCATAGCAGGCTACAACGTCAATACTCAGAAGTATATAGCATACCTCTACACAGATAACAAACACACTGAGAAGAAATCTACAGACACAATACATTTTACAATAGCACTGCAGAAAATGAAATACCTTGGAATTCCCTTAACCAAGGAAGTCAAAGATCTCATGGAAAATTGTAACACCCTAAGAAAAGAGATTGCAGAGTATTTCTGAAAAAGGAATGGTATTCCCTGCTCCTGGATAGGAAGAACCAAAATCATGAGGATGGCCATATAATCAAAATTTTCATAGAGATTTAATGCAATCCATATCAAATTGCCATCAACATACCTCCCAGACCTAGTGAAATCGTACCTAATATTTATTTGGAACTAGAAAATACCTAGAATAGCAAACGAAATCCTGGCCAACAAAGACAAGGCAGGAAGCATCACAATTCCTGACTTGAAATTATACTACGATGCCACTGTGATAAAATCAACATGGTATTGGCAACAAAATACACCTGAAGATCAATGGAATAGATTAGAAGATGCAGAGGCCTCTACAAACACACTCAGTCACCTTATTTTTGAGAAAGGGGCCAAACATGCTTACTAGAAGAAAGATAGTCTCTTTTAACAAATGCTGCTGAAAAAACTGCCTTTCTACATGCTGAAAACTAAAACTTGACCCAGGTCTATCACTATGCATTAAGCTAAAGTCAAAATGCATTAAACATCTACACATTAAAACAGAAATACCCTATCTCCTGGAAGAGAAATTAGGAAGAATTCCTGAAGACATATGGGTGGGCAAAGAGTTCATGAACAAACATGCATTGACCTTGGAAACACTTGAAAGAATTAAGAACTAGTATAAACTCTCCTTGAGAAGTTTCTGCACATCAAAAGAAATTTTTAACAAAGTGAAAAGACAACCCATTGTCTTTTTAACTAATAAGAACTTATTAGTTAGGATTTCTAAAAAATCCTAACTAATAAGCACTCAGACAAAGTATGCTCTCTAGAATATATAAATGACTATGATATATTAGGGCCCTCAGATTTAAAGGCCCAATCCAGATGTGGACATCTGAATGAATACACATTTTTCAGAGGACGAAGTTAAAGAAGTGAATAAATGTATGAAAAAAATGCTCCACATCACTAGTCATCTGTGAAATAAAAGTTAAAGCAACACTGAGATGCCATCTCACTTCAGAAAGAATGGCTGTCATAAAGAAATCAACCAACAACAATGGTTGGAGAGGATGTAGGGAAAGGGAACACTTCTCCACTGCTGGTGGGAATGTAGACTGGTATAACCATTGTACAGATCAGTGTGGAGACTCCTTACAATAGTAGGACTGGAAATCCCATTCAAGCCAGCTATCCCCCTAGTGGAAATTTTCCCAGAGGAGCTAAAAACATTATATCATAGTGATATATGTGTACTTATGTTTATAGCAGCACATTTTGTGATAGCCAAATCTTGGAAACAACCAATATACCCATCACATGAGGAATGGCTGAAAAAGATGTGGTATTTCTGTACAATGGAATATTGCTCTGCTATAAAGAATGATAACCTTGAAGCATTTATATTGAAATGGATGCCATTTGAACATATACTCATAGGTGAAATAAACCAGACACACATGTGAAATATCATATAGTCTCCTCAGTATAAGAAATCTAAAGAAGAAATACAAATAGAAAGGTGTAACTACAACTAAAAAGAATTTAGTCAAATAGTTAGAGTAAACTGAACTGCATATTTTACAGGGCACTAATCACCTTATGTTCTGGATGATTAACAACCTAAATTCACAGATCAAGAATTGGAAAAATGGGAGGGCTGCAAGGTCAGCCAACATTTTGGCCTGAGCCTTTCAACGTCAGTAAAACTCAGGACATAGAAGAATCTGTACTGTAACATCATTGAACTCAGTTGTGCCCCAAATTTTCTGATCAAGGAGGTTATGGAGCCACAAAGGAATGCAATCAATGATCTATAGTGTGCCTAAGGAGAGTCACATGGACAGAAAATTTTCTCTCAGGCTCTCACAGAGAGAAAACTGGTCAAACAATGGCTGTGACTTGTCCATATGACTGACACTTAGAATGGATTTACAGAGTGAGGTACGGGGTTACAGGATAAACCCTGAGGAGACTTGACTGCCCTTATCAGATACAAGTTACATTTTTTGTTAGATAGGTTTTGCTTTATCTCGATCTTAACCATTCAGCAGAAAAGTATAAAAGTGAGGTACATAAAATAAGGACATAATAATAAGCAGAGCTGTAAGTGGCTGTAGTCAACAACTTCTTCAGATAACCCACTATTATTGTAGACTGCTGGACTGTGATTGTTTCACTGAGTTCAGGCACCTATAATAATTGAATGACAATGGAATGCCCATCTTTGACAGGACTAGACATAAAAAAGGGCATACAAAGAAAGAATCAGTCCATGTTTACATAAACAGTACAATTAGGATAAATATGCAGTACTTCTGTATAATTCTATGAGAAGGAAGATTTGTACTATTATTGTTTGGACGGGATATTCTGTTGGCTTCTTGTACTATGGACAACCACTAGGAAGTTATCAAGGTAGAAACAATTATTGAAAGTGTAATATAATTCAGCTTAAAAAATAGGATAGCTATACAGCTACATTCTCTTAATTCATTGATTAGAGACATCTGCTCTATTGGTGTTTTTAAGTAGAATATCATGTATGCACCTTGTATGACAAAAAATCACTACAAAAACAATATGCAATGTATTGATTATTGAATCTATCCTGCTAATTTGATTTGAAAGTGCCTCATTGGTATTTGTTCTTCAATAAAATAAAACAAAATTAAGAATAAAAGAAAACAAATTACCAAAACTGAATCAAGAAGATAGAACAACTCTCAATAGTGCAATAACAGCCAATGAAACAGGAGATGTAATAAAAAGCCTGCCAACAAAGAAAAGTCCAGGTCCTGATGGATTCACAGCTGAACTCCACAAGAAATTTATAGAAGATATAATCTCTACACTCCTCCAACTGTTCAATGAAGTTGAAAAGGAAAATGAAATTAAAAAGGAAGCAGTCCTCCCAAAATCATTTCTGGAGGCAAGTATTATACTGATTCGAAAACCGGGGAAAGACACAACTAAAATAGAGAACTACAGGCCAATCTCCCTCATGAACATAGATGCAAAAATCCTCAATAAAATCCTAGCAAATAGAATACAACAAATCATCAAGAAGATCATATGCCATGATCAGGTAGCATTCATCCCAGGGATGCAAAGATGGTTCAAGATTGGAAAATGTATAAATATAATACACTATATTAATATACTAAAATCTAAAAACCACATGATAATCTCAATTGATGTAGAAAAAGCTTTTGACAAAGTCCAACACTCAATCATGTTCAAAGTCCTACAGAAAATTGGAATAGAAGACCTTTATCTCAATTTGATAAAAGCCATCTATGAAACCCAATGGACAATACAATTCTAAATGAGGAAAAACTGAAATCTTTTACTCTTAGATAAGGTACAAGATAAGGATGTTCTCTATCACCCTATTCAATATAGTTTTGGAATCCTTAGCAACATGCATTCAAAAAGAGGGAGAAATAAAAGCAATAAAAATTTTTAAAGAAGAAGTTAAATTATCATTATTTCTAGATGACGTGATATTTTACTTGGAAGACACAAAAACCTCCACCAAGAAGCTACTAGAATTGATACACAAATTCAGTAGCATAGCAGGATACAAAGTCAATACTCAAAAGTCAATAGCATTCCTCTACACAGGAAACAAACATAGTGAGAGGAAACTATTAAAACAGTAGCACCTTTTACAGTAGCACTGTGGAAAATGAAATAACTTGGAATTCACTTAACCAAAGAGGTCAAATATCTTTTCACAGAATTTTACAGTACCCTTAGAGAGGAGATCGTAGTCGATTTCAGAAAATGGAAAGATACTCCCTGCTTCTGGATAGGAAGAATGAACATTGTGAAGATGGCCATACTCCCAAAATTTTTGTACAGATTTAACACAATTCCTATCAAATTGCCACCAACACACCTCTCAGATCCAGAGAAATCTCTCCTAAAATTTATTTGGAACCAGTAAAGAGCTAGAATAGCAAAGGCAATTCTGGCCAACAAAAACAAGGTAGGAGGCATCACAATTCCTGACGTGAAATTATACTACAAAGCCACTGTGATAAAATCAACATGGTATTGGCAACAAAATTGACCTGAGGATCATCACCATCATCATCATCACCATCATCATATCATCGTCATCACCACCTTGTCCTCCTTTTTCTTTCTTCTTGTTCTTGTTCTTCTTCTTCTTAATCTGTGCTATATAGCTATCTTTCTTGAATCACTCTTCTCCAGTATACTGAATTTCCCTTTTGACATCTTCACTTGAGAACCTAACATATATTTAAACTTAACATGATCAGACTTGGATATCAAACTATGACAATCTGCTCTGATAGTGTTTACACCTTACTCATTGACATTTTTCCCCCCCTTGGTTCATAGTAAAAGTCTTGATAGCATTCTTTGCTCTTTTCTGGTGAACAATGTTAACTACATTAGGAAATAACAGACTTTTTGTTGAAAGTATACTCAGAATTTGTTGACTTCTCCACTGCTCATTCTGATAAGACATTATCAGCTTTTACCTTCATAATGGCATTATCATTTTACTTTTACCCTGCCTTCGTTACTTTTCTTATTCCTCAGACAAAATACCCAACACTCACACTTAAAAGAGAAAAAATTTATGTAGATTGCGGGTTGCAGAGCTTTCAGTTTATAACTGGCTGGTTGCAAGGTAGAGTGGCATGGCAGACAGTCACTGAAGAAGACAAATACTTTTTTTTTTTTCACAGAAGGCAGCCAAGCAAACAGCAGACCTTAACAGCTTTTCTTTGCCTTTTTATATTCTACCTAGGCTTCTGGGATTAGGGAAAGATTACATCAATCAGTGGAGTGATTTAGTAGTCACTTACCCTTAATTTTAGCCCCTGAATCCCAGAATGGTTCCACGAATCAATCAGCAACCCTAGATTCACCACTTCTGAAAAAGTCCCACCTATGAAGTTCTTGGGGGACATCTAAGTGCAAGTCATAACATACTCTTTGTTCTAAGTCTATTCTCAACAGACAAATAAGAGTGATTGCGTTAAAACATGAGTCTAATAGCCAATGGTCCTTTAGTGCATTCTACTTTCCCATCTCCTTTAGAGCAGAGCAATCATTCTTAAAATCAATTTGAAGTTTTGTATCTGCTGCCACCAGTAGCTCTTGGAATTTCCATTTATTAGATATCCTCATGGATTACTTTCCGATCTGCCTCCAATTATCAGTGAATTATTACAGTCTTGATGAACCTTTCCCTTTATAATATTGCGGCTCATCACCTTTTTAATTCCTGAAACTTCCTAGCATCACATTTCTGTTACTTCGGGAAAAATACCTAAGATGAAAACATAAAGGAGAAAAGGTTTATTTTGGTTCTGGATTCATAGGTTTCAGTCTATGGTTATCTGGATCCAAAGCACGAACAACACAGCAGAGAAAATCTACTTGTCACAAGGCAACCAGAAAGCAGAGAGGGAAGCCATAGAGATAGACATAGAGATGGAGATGGAGGTAGAGATAGAGATAGAAATAGAGATAAAGATGTATGTAGAGATAGAAATAGATTAAAAATAGATATATATATAGAGAGAGATAGAGAGAGATATAGAGACAGAGACAGAGATAGATCAGAAGGACAAGGAGAAGGAGGAAGATGCAGGAGAGGAAGGTGAGGGAGAAGTGGTGAAGGGAGAAGGGGGAAGGGGCAGGAACAACAACACATCCATTCAGATTATGTCTGTGTGATGTATTTCAACTGATCCCAATTTCTGGTCAGCACATTCAGGAACTCATCATGGATAGTTGAGGTTACTGTATCATGATGTACTCATCTTACAAATGCTCTGCCTCTGTAAGCATGAACCTTTGAAGGATATTTTTGATCTAAATGATGATAAATATTTCTTTGGATCCCCTAAGGCTCATGTATCCTGTATTATGCAAAAGGCTTTCTATTGATCTCTAAGGGAGGCTCAAGTCTCAACACTTACATCATTTCTCAAATGTCCAGTTTCCCCAGGGACTCAAGGCAACTCTTAATGACAAGCCAGTATAAAAACAGAAAGCCAAAGGGCCAGCCAAATAGTTCAGTGGATTAAAGTGACTACTTAGGCAGACACAGGGGCTGGAAGTTTGATCCCTGGGCCTGCTGTGCTGGCCCTGTCCCCAGGGTGAGCTGAGTAGGCAATTGAGACTGGATATGGTGGTGTATGCCTGTAATCCCAGCTCTTGGGAGGCTGTAAACAGGAGAATCACTACCATTCCGATGTATGAAGTGAGACCCTGTAGACCCTGTCCTAAAATACAAAACAGAAAACAAAGAAACAAACAAAAAATCCCAGAAAGCCATACATGTTACATAATGTATATGATAAGACAAACCTAACTAATCTTATGATACAAAGACACACAGTAAAGATTCCCATTCCTACAAAAAGGAACAAAAGAAGGATAGAAAGGAATCAGACCAAAGTAAAAACCAAAATCTTGCAGGGAATATATGAAATCCTATTGCTCCATATCCAGCAGCTAGGTTCAGAGACGATAAGATTTGAGCTCTAAAGGAAATGATCAGCCCTGACCTTATGGCCTTGCAAATTGCATTTGCAAGGCGTCTCTCTTGGGCTCATTCTTTTCGTTGCCCACAGCTTTCCTTAGTACGTGTTTCATGTTCTTTGCATCTCCAACTTCATGGAGTCTCTGCTACAGCTTCCATTTTATTCTCACAACTTTAATCATTGCCCCCTCAGCAGTTGCTCGAAAAGAATTCGGGTCTGTAATAGTTTCCGGCTTCCAGTTCTTCCTTTGGAATCTATGTGGAAGTGTACACATCGACAGCTCTAGCATGCTGCATGCCGGCAAAACCAGCATCATGTGGAGGACGCCAAGGCCTGCTGCTGGTGTGAGTAGTGCTTGGTCCTATACAGTGATGACTGCCACGTTCTCTGAGTGTCCAGATGGCTGGACCTCGGGGAAACACCTCCCAAGGTTGCCCCCAGGGAGTAGGGCATCCTGGAGCTCACAAAACAAAGCATTTGAAAAGCGTTTACCCTTTTTCACCTTGGAGCTCCTGATAAGCTCGGGTGGGAGAAATTCCTGAGATGCCTTCAAGGCATTTTTTCCTGTTGTCCAGACCCAAAGTACTTGGCTCCTTTGAGTGGTGCTCCTGTCTGCAGCAGCCCTACTCTCTTTTCCCTCAATTACACAGTGTTTCTTTTTCTTTCTTTCTTTCTTTCTTTCTTTCTTTCTTTCTTTCTTTCTTTCTTTCTTTCTTTCTTTCTTTCTTTCTTTCTTTCTTTCTCTCTTTTTCTTTTCTTTTTTTTTTTTTTTACAAAGCTACAAGCTTGTACAAAATTTTGGTGCTGTTTTTTTGTTTGTACGCTCACTGCAAATCTGCCTAAAAGCAGCCACCAGTGTCCATTCTGCTCTGTATAGTGCACTGCCTGGGGATTTCCTCGGCCAGGGAGACTAGCTGCTGCTTGTAAATCCACTCACAGAAAGTTGTAGGGTGTGGCAAAAATGTAGACACATTTGGCCAGAATTTAATATGCATGGCCTTAGGTTCAATTTGAAATAGAATATAGAGTTTACCCAAAACCTAACACCGCTTTGACACTCAGCAATCTTACCATCATTCTGCTCTTTTGAGCTCCTATCGGAGTGGACTATCAAGCTCCATTTACAATATTTTAGGGCTTTTCTGATCAGAACTTCCAATATTTTCAAACTTCTCCCACCAACTATTTTCAGTTTCTGAACTACCTGAGTAGGTACAGTCACAGGAAGAATGTCACCTTTCCAGTATCAATTTTCTGTTTAAGTAAGCTTTTCCTTCCTGCTGTGAAAAATTAATATGATAGAATAAATTGAAAATAATTTATCAGGTTGGCTTATAGGATCAGAGGCAACCCTGAAGGACTGGGGAAGTCGGGTCTGAGGTCCAAAGGCAATGGCAGCAGCAACACGTGCACCTGATCAAGCAGCCTGGAGCTTGTAAGTACAGGCTGACTCTTTCATCCAGCTTTTTGTTCCATTCGGGCTACACATCTGCTGGATGACCAATACCCTGGATGAACCTTTCTCCTCAGTGCTGGTCTGGGTGCCAATCATCCTGAGAGACGCTCTCACAGATCCACTCAGAAGTGTGCTTTGCTCATCCAGGCAGGCATCTGTCAGGATAATCAGGTTGGCAGTCCAGATTAGGCATCACACCCCTCTTGTAGACTACGTGTTTCCCTGCAGTCCTTACCACCTAGCAGACCCAGTTCAATTATCGACCTTATTTGTTGTCTTCCCCTTCACTAGACCGTACTCTTCATAAATATTTCATTATTTAGTTTGTTTTGTTCACTTCTTTAGTATTTCTAGTACCCCAGAAAACTTGGCATAGGTTATTTAATCTATAACTGGATGTGATATAAGTGAATGCATTTTAAAAAGCTGTATAATACTTCAGGAGGATAAACTTATTTAAGATTTGTTGAAAATTAATAGCACAGAGTATAACATGAATGTAGTTGAGGAAAAAATAGGAAAATGGAAAGCAGAGAGCTAGAAAATGAAGGAAATTTTAGGTTAAGTTCTATACCACAAACCTCAGTGGGGTAGAGCATGAGGCAGAAAATATGTGTAGAAAAAAAGTAGGGACACCACAGTTCATAGACATGATATTAAGGCACAGCTTCTCAGGTAAAGAAAACTACTTCAAAATTGCATTTCACACACACATTCTAAAAAGCAAAAGCTCAGTGAAATGTAATGAAATAAACACACCTAACTTTGTAGATCGTGCCTCTACTGGGCAATGCAGTCATTTTAGAGCACAATTTATGTATTACCGATTTTTAAAGGATCTAGTATATTATCTAGATATCAAATATTTTGCTGTGACACTTCGTATAATTTAAGAGTCTAGTGCAAGGGTCAGACTGCAAATTTTCCCTAGAATTTTGGTGTTGTACTTGTTCACTTCATGGATATTTATTAGCTGCGATGAACCACTCGTGTATTCAAGTATTCAGTGCTTTCTATATAATAGTCTACAGAAAGGATCTTACCTGTTATGTCATCGATGCCACCTTTCCAAAAATGCTCTTCTTTAAGTCAACTGGAGGGTAGAGCTGAGTTTAAATTGTGTTTCTATTCCAGAAATCACAGTGCAACTGTCGTGTTGATGTTTTTTTTTTTTTTTTTTTTTTTTTTTTTTTTTTTTTTTTTTTTTTTTTTATCTTTCTATGGGTGAAGCAAGCACAGTGTTGTTGTTCACTTATTTTTTGGGCTTCAACAGATCTGAGTTTGAAGCTAGCTCTAATTCTTGCCACTAAATTGGGCAACTTGCTTAAGCACTGTGAACATCAGTTTCTTATTCAAAAGTATGCTGTAAGAGTGCACATGTGGGTATGGGGAAAATTAAACGGGATATTTAAAGCATGTAACACAAAGTCTGGAATTCCATAAGATGTCAGTAAATTTATTAATGTCATCAATGAAGCTGAAAAACCAAAAAGATGAACAAAACTTTAGGGGAAGGTCATACCCGCTTCACTTGGAAAGGGCTTAGGAGACTTCTAGGGAGAGAAACAGACAAGAAACTGGCCACTTTGTTTACATGGTAAGAAGTTCAGATTGCAGTTTTAGGGACAGTGAACTATATATAAATTTTCAAAATGAGAATGACATGAATCAGGTTTATGTTTCACATTTATCACTGGGTTATAAGTTAGAGAATGAATCAGAAATTTTAAATTTGAAAGATGGGAAGTAGAAAATTAATTAAGAATAAAAGAAAATGAACCAGAACTTAAACCAGAACAGTATAACTGGAAATAGAAAACGAACCCATTAGTAATTGTTCCTTTTGTTTTTTTTTTGTTTTTTTTTTTTGGTGGAACCAGGGATTGAACTCAGGTCCTTGTGCTTGCAAGAGAAGCGCTTATTCCACTGAGCCATCTCCCTGGCCCCCTAATTGTTCCTTTTGAATCTCCCAGATTTCTGCTTTCCTTGAGAGTAATATCCATGACTATTATGATATCGTAATATGAATCAGTTTCTTTCACTATTGTATGATGTAGAGATGTTCTCACAAAAGGCCAGACAAGATCATCAGTGCCTAATTCTTTTAGTTTTTATTTTAGTAATGGTCTACAGGATCTACAAGATCTCACTACATAGATTGGACTCATAGTGAGTTTCCTGTTTTTAGCCTCCCAAGAGCTGGGATTATAGGTGCACACCACCATGCCATGTCTCAGTTGCCCTCTCAGCATACCCTGTGGGCAGGGCCAGCTTACATGCCAGGGATGGAACCCCTGCATCTGCCTAAACAGGTTCCTTTTTAAAAAATTAATTTTATTCAGAAACAAATAGCAAGGAGACAGTTTCAAAACCGATTAATAGGGCAGTTTCAATAATTAATACATTACATATTGTTGTCTTCGTAGTGATTATTCATAGTACAAGATGCAGACATAATATCCTGTCCAAACACTATTAGTACAAATCTTTCTTCTCATTGAATTAAGAGAAAGTAGCTGTATATCTGTCCTATTTGTGTACACAGATACAAAATGATCCTTCATTTATATCCCCTTTTTTGTTTAATTTTGTCAGAGATAGGTATTCTATTGCCATTTAAATATTGTAGGTGCGTGAATTCAACAAAATAATCCAATATAATCCAGTAGTGCATAATAGTAGTGGGTTATCCATAGGACTGGCAATGTCAGAAGTTGTTGACTTGAGGTACTTTGATCTACTGAGCCTTTTGGCCAGCACTGTCACAGCCTAATTTAATGATTTACTAATATTAGTGTTTTATTCACCAAATCAGGGTGACAGAGGAAATTTTGAGGAGGAAAGCCTTCCTTAGTTTTCTTACGCTTTGGATAATTTTGTTCATAGCTGACACTGGCACCTGCTTTCACCATATAGACCACATCTAACAAAACAATGTAGTCTGAAGAAATGGAAATTCTTTATTAAAACTGTTACAGCAGAAGATGTTCCATATTTTTGTTTAACTCTACTGATGTTTTAATGAGAGTGATCCAAAATAAAAAGATGATTTTTAAAGAAAACTCCTGTCTAGAAAAACTAAGAGAAGATTTAATCAAAAGAGTTTCCTACCAGCTCATTACAGAGAAGGAGAGGGAGGCTGCATGGTGAGTTAGAAGCCTACAAGATTCAGAACCTTTAACCAAGCCCTTTTTGGAGTTGCTTCTTAAAGTGGTATCCATGGACCTTTGTGATTGATGGATCGATTGGTTGTCAGAGGGTGGGTATAATAGAGATAAGAAAGTGTAGGCAGACAGAGGAAGGAGAAAATACCATCTTCTTCACCCTTTCCTCATTAAGTTCTTATGATAAGAGAAGAAACCTGGGTTAAGCTTAATAAAAGCCTCCAGCAGGTTTTTATTCCAATTTACCTTTCCCATATACTATCTGGTTTGCTGTGTGTAGGTCATTTAACTCTTGTTTTCTGAAGTATAAAATTCATTAAACATTCATGCAACCAGTATATGCCAAATGCCAACTGTGCGCTTAGCCCCATTCTAGTTCAGCATAAATGTACAATGATGTAAAAAACACACAAGACCCTCAGGGTGTTCATTTCTAATAGAAGAGGCAAACATTGAACAATAAAAAAATGGGAAAATACTGTCTTGATATACAATACATTATTGTTCATATGTAAGAAGTTTGTGCTTTATACATTTTGTATATTTAATATGCAAGTAATTATTTACAAAGCTGTTACCCAGTGATAGATTTCAGATATTAGATATACAATGAAATGAGGGTAATATCTTTCTTTTAAATACTTCAAAAGGTGTAAGACCTGACATCTTAAACACTTTAGAAAATACAGTGCATTACATAAGTGTACATAATTGCTCATTCAGAGTGTTATGAAAGTGGTGCTAGATTCATTTTTAGGGTTCTCCATTTTAGGTCATGGCACTTTAGAATGGCACTGACATCTTGGATCTGATACTTAGATTCGTACTCTCAAAACGTCTTAACACACAACTGATGGAATCATGTGGTAGCCTCTCCTCTGGGTATTCTGATTGGCATAAAGACAACGTCTTGGCTACTTTTTTTGGCATATGCATTATGATTTTAGCAGATGCCTGCTCTAGCAGCTAGAATACACCACATACCACGTTTATGCTGCATGTAATTGTTACAGGTCCATGGAGGCAGGAGGGACATTGGGTGTATCTTAAGAAAATTATCTGACTACTAGTAGTTTCACAGTAACCACTGAAATAATTGTTCAGGAAGTTTTAGTAATAATGATTAATTTTATATGTCAATTTGGATGAACTATAAGATAATCCACATAGCTGGTAAAAAGTTATTTTCAGGTGTTTCTAACAGGATATCTTCATTTGAATCAGCAGACTGAGTAAAGAAGACCAACCTCGCCTTTATGGACTGCCATTATCCAATTCATTAGAAACCTGAATAGAAGAAAATTGTGGAAAAAGTATAAACTTCCTATCTTAAGTTGAAAAGGAATGCCAATCTAAATTTCCTGTCTCTAGTTGAAAAGAAATGCCAGTCTTCTCCTAGACAGTGGCACATTAGCCTCTTTGGCCTTCAAAGTTGTTCTGGGATTTGAACCCCGAGGCCTCTGCCTTTCTTTCACTGGATTATATTGTTGGTTTTCCTGCTTCTCCAACCTGCATGGCAGACTGTGCGACTATTCAGACTCTATAATCATATAAACCAATTTCCAAAATATCTAATAAACTTTCTCTTGTATCTGTCCATATCTACCTCTATAACTACATAATCTATATCCCACTGACATATTTCACTTGCGAACTCTTCAGGGAGTTTAGACAATGTGGTAGAACTCTACAGTGAGCATGAGTGGGGACTCCTCACACTTAGCTGAGGCTCTGAGCTGGCCCCCATGCTGCACTGCTCCATGGTTGACAGCTGTCTTCAGTGCAGGTATCTTTTCCTTCTCAACATGGTGTAAGGGAACGAAAAGAAAAAAAAAAAAGTATTTTGGCACTTCTGGAAGCCAATTGGCCAAATTGCATTATTTTTCTTAAGAACATCTTGCACTAATTCAAAAGGCATATTTACACTTTATTTTTTGCATGCATGAAAATGAAGCTCGTGCTATACTTATTCTACAGTGGTTTAAAACTTTTTTTTTATCTTACATGGAGATATCATTTTATAACTCATAAATTCATAGAAAGGTTTGTTATATTCTAGGTTGGGAGGTATAATGTTTTATAATAGGGCAACAGATATTATTTACTGTTATTTTTTAGGATTCCAGTGTAATGCTAGCAAAATGAACATGGCCTTAACTGAGATTGAAATAGAAATGAACTGTGTTGATATCAAATTTATCCACATCGTTTGTCAAATCCATTTCTCCTTTCTATGGAGTTTGGATATCCAAGTAGGGCTTACATGGTTCTGACCTAATGTACAACTATATTTTTGTTTTTAAACAACTGTTACTACAAGTCATCTACTGTAGATTTTTGCCATATTTGTACTTTGTGGTTACATAAATGCAGCTGACATTAAGTGTGTACATGCACATAACTTGTCTTCCAAGAATATTACTCATTAGTATGAATAACGAACATAAGTGAAATTATCTTGTCAAATTTTTGGCAAATACATTCTTATCTCTCTACTATTTTGAACAAAATTCAAGGAGAAGTAACCCAAACATAATGGTGAAACTGTTAAAGAACTGTTGGGAAGCAAAATAGTGGTAATAAGAGAAAAAACGTTTTAAAAAATATTTGAGTAAAATTAGTTCACATGTAACATAATATCTAATTTTCCCTAAGGGGGGGAAAGATAGATTGATTTGGCTTCAAAATGTTGACAGTTTCTTGAACTCTTGAAATTTTTGATCAGGCTAGCTTTCTTTAATGTTGGTATAGGTTAAGAAGGGCTAGACTGCAAATGCAACTGGGGCTTATTGCTTTCACTTTTGTTTGTAGAAGCAGAATGCAAGAATAAAACAAGCTGGAAATGGTGCAGAGATTGAAATAATGGACATTAACAATTCAAGCATGGATGAAATCATTTAAATGTAGAAGCAGGAGAGCCAGGGGACTAATAGTTGGAGTTGTGTTTTGAGTACTCTCCCTGCCATATTGTCTGAGAACCACTGGTAGGCAAGGATTTTAAAACTGAGTAGCGAAACAAAAAAGTAATTTGATTGGAAAAGAACAGTTACCTCTGAAATTCTTGGAAAAAACCTGGAGTATATGGAAA
Source organism: Ctenomys sociabilis (assembly GCA_004027165.1). Classification (NCBI taxonomy): domain Eukaryota; kingdom Metazoa; phylum Chordata; class Mammalia; order Rodentia; family Ctenomyidae; genus Ctenomys; species Ctenomys sociabilis. Next base: position 58,592 of record PVKA01002892.1, read on the forward strand.
GAGTCTAAGGAAGTTTCATGAATAGGCTTCACGTTGTCCTTGAGCCCTCAAAATCAGAGGCACAAATTCCAGTCACATGGTATACACTTTTGAGGTAGTGAAGAAATGGCCCATAGCTTTTACAAAAATTCCAGGTCTACAAAAACTCAACAGTGTGCTTACAACAAAGATTAAAGGAAATGGTAAAACCCCAGTCTGACATTTACTCTGTGTCTGTGATCAGTAATTTAACCTCCATGTACCTTTGTTTCCAGTGTATGAAGTTAAGTCTGTTCTGTCTTCTCCACAAAAGCTGTTATGGGAAGCAAGTGAGATAATGTGCAAGAAAATATTACATGCAGCTCTAGAGAGCACTTTCTCTGTGCCAAGCACTTTTGAAAGAACACAATGCATTTTCTCTCATTTAATCTTTGCAACAACTCTATGACAGCTTTACATAGGAGGAAACCAAAGTACAGAGAGATCAAGAAGTTTGCCCAAGCTCACACAGCTAGGAAGTGATACCAGTGGGACTTGAATCTACTCAGATTTCAGCATATGAACTTTTTGTTGCAATAGTAATACTTCTCTAAAATCTTTGTAAAGTATTATTCAAATGTGTGCTGAGTCATGGTTGATGGCCAATGGAGATATTCTAAAGATTGAGAAGTTAAAATTTTCAGGTATTTTTTTTTCTTTAATTGGCGATTTAACTGGGTGTTTGGGAGGCCAACTTGGAGAACACTTAGGTAGCAGCAGCGGAGACATAAAATTTAAGCCTGAAGTCTTCCAGTTTTATAGTCTTCAGCTTTGATGTTGTGTGCTCAGATAGTTCAGACAAATTGGTCTCAAGTTAAACCACAACTTAAAATACTGTGCCAGCCAGACCAGCCTTAATGTGCTTTGCAGAAGTGATTTAGGGTGGGCCTAATGGTCTTTCCCTTTGTGTTACCCTGTTTGTTCAGTGTGGCAGTTCTGGCTGACTTCTTATGAAGGGCATTAGGAGTGTGGGCTTGGCCATGATTCCCAAGAGTGTGCTCTGAGGCCTGGAGCATCAGAGAGTTAGATAAGGTGCTTGCTGGAACGGAAACAGTCTATATTTGCTTTAACAAGAATATTTTTCTTCCCTTGCTTTGCTGCCCAGGCAGCATGCACTGGTTAAGCAATGGACTGGTGTCTAGATGAGATGTAGAGCAGCAAGAATGACACTTCAGGGATTGCAGCCTGATCCCAGAGGTCAGCAGTAATTGTAGGTGAGAGCGTGCTGCTCAGAACACACAGAGTTCCTTTCTCCCAAGCATCTCAGAACACTCTCAACTAGAAGGAATCTCAAGGTGTCATCTGCCCCAAGGTTGCTAAAGAGCTTTAGAATCTTTGTGAACAAAGACACTTTTTTTTCTGGGGTAATCTGTAGCTTTCATAAGAGGTTCATGATTCTTGCAAAACAAATGAAACAAAACCTCTAACAATTTAGCCCAAAATCCAGACACAGAAAACACAAAATTAACTTTAATCCTTACAGAATAGATGACTGCTTTACAAAGCTCTTCAAATGAAACTGATTGGGGGGAAAACAACTGTTTCAGCTGCTTTTGCTCCTCGAAAAGTTCCTTCACTTCCCTACTTGAAATTTCTGAGGCACTTTAAATTCACTTTAATTTCAATCTCTATGGTGATGGACGGGAGCAGCTGGGAAGGAGACCTTTCCTAAAATGTAGCAGACAGTACAGTACCCAGGATTTCTCATGCTTCTGGAAAATAGCTCTGACTCCTTTGACCTCTCCTTAGTTTTATTTTTTAACCCTTTAGTTATTTTTTGTGGTTCTCTTCTCCTTTATCCAGTTTTGTGAGAGCCCTCTTGCACTGTGGAGGTGACAAACAGTGCTTCCCCGAGTGTACAAGAAATCCAGGCAACGGATAGGCCATCTCCTGCTGCGGGGTCCTCACCATCAAATCCCAAGAACTATGTTCACATAGATTTCTAAAAATTTCAGTACAGACCTCAACTTCTTAGAAAGTTTGTCCTTTACCTATCTAAATTGAAGATATAGCAATCTCCCTTTACCCCTGTTTCACTACCTAAGAATTCCAGAAGTAAACCATCTGTAAGTCTTAAGCTGTGTTATTCTGAATAAGATAGTGAAATCACAAGCCATTCCACTCATCTTCCTCAGGATGTGAATCATCCCTCCGTCTAGGGCATCCATGCTGTATATGTTATCCACCCATTAGTCACTTGGGAAGCATCTGAACTACCAGAAAGACAGCTGTGATATCACAGCACTTGGGGTCAAGTAACCCCAAGTCTGTTACCTCACAATGCCTATGTCATTCACCTCAAGTCATCTCAGCATGTGGCCATTGTGTCATTCACATAAAAGACCCAAGGATGAGCAGGGGGGAAGACTTTGAGGGAAACCACATTCACCTGACTTTTACTAGAGTATATTTTAGGTTGTTCTATTTATTATTCTTTGACTATGCCTAACTTACAAATTAAATATTGTCACAGAAAAAAACAGTGTAGATGAGGTTCAGTACTATCAGTGATTCCAGGTGCTTGCTGCATTTTGGAATGTGTCTTCTATGGTTAACAGTGAACTTTTGTTGCTCTGGATGTCTTCTGGTTTCAAACGAATGTTTGGATTGTTTTTTTCTAGTGCTATGAGGAGTACTGTTAATATTTTGTTTGGAATTATGTTAAACCTATATACAAGTTTTGGAAATATGGCCATTTTGACTGTATTTTTTCTGCTTCTTAAGAAATTTCAGATGTCCTAGGACTTTGATCACCTTTTGCAAGAGGTCTGTGTTTTTTGTTGTAGAGATCTTTTACTTCCTTGTTAGGTTAATTCCTAGGTACTTAAATTGTAGGATGTTATCGTGATCATTATTTTTGATTAAATAATTGATATTATTTTGCTAATTCCTTCCCCAGTGAGTGCTACAGATTTTTCAGGTTTTTATTTTATTTTATTTTATTTTTTAATTTGGCACAGGGTCTTACTACACAGATCAGACTTGTAGTGATCCTCCTGTCTCAGCCTCTCCAGCGTTGGGGTTACAGGCATGCCCCAGCACTCTTGGTTTCAGTGACCAGCATGGCTTCTGGGACCTGCACGGCATTGATACCTGAGATCTAACCCAGGTCTTTGTGCTTGCCAGATCACTGAACTATCTCCCCTGCCGCAGCTTTTTAAATATTTTTTTAACACATGTTTCCCATACATAATGACAATATGCCTTATGACAAATTGGTACATGTGCATATGCATCTCAATTCTTTCATTCCCTCCCCTTTCATATTTTTATCTTCTTCCCATGTGACATCTTTCAACTTCTTAGATCTGTCCTTTGTTTTGTTTTTTATTTATATATTGGGCTTCCCATATGATTTTTGTGTGCTGACTTTGCAAGAAAACAAAAACACAAAGCATCACAATGCTGGACTTCAACTTTTTTTTTAAACAAAGCTAGGAAACAAAACATTTTACTTGTACAACAACCAACATGTGGATCAATGGACCATAATAGAGAATGTTAGAAATAACCCTAGGCACATGCAGCCATCTGTTCTTTGATAAAGGGCCCCAAAACACACATGGGGAAACAAGACAACCTCTTTAATAAATGGTGTTGGGAAAAGATTGAATACTCAAAAGATTGAATCTGTACTCATATTCCTCACATGTACTAAACTGAAAAAAGATAAAAAAAATCTAAATGTTGAAACACAAACAATCCATGGGTGGATGATAGGTAAAATTCAAGACAGATATATTCCCATGGGGAATGTAATCACTTCGTACTGCAGACACATAGTTTTTTTTTTTTTTTTGGCAGAACGGGGAGTTGAACTCAGGCCCTCGTGCTTGAAAAGCAAGCACTTATTCTACTGAGCTATCTCCTCAGCCCAAGACATATATCACTAAAAAATAAAAATTGGAAAAAAAAATTTAAAAAGTCAAGAGTAAACATTCTGCAAGAGCACACAACTAAAATCAATGTGTTCTTGGAATGGAGAAGTTCAAGGGTGTTTTTGGGTCCTAATCCTTATTAGGCCATTAATTTTTTAAAATTTACCTTTGTCCTTTTGCTATGTGATACAAAAGCATTGAGACACAAAGCTCTATAAAAGAGAAAGAAACTGTTTATTAGGAAAGAGCATCTTGGATGAAGGAAAAGAAAAAAGAAAGAAAGAAGGGGGAAGTTTATAGACACAAACACATGCAGACACACACATGCACACACACACACACACGCACATGATAGCTAAGATATTTATATTACTAATTTCTACTGGTTTAGTGAAATAAACAGTTAATCCCTAATTTTTTGACCATTATGCCTGGTAATCTGAACAAGTACTTTGAAGACAAGATATGCAATATAACAATCATTGTTGAATTTCATCATCTTGATTTTTGAAATTTGTATTGTTTCTAATGCTTTTTATTATTTATTATTCTTAAAATAAAAAAAAAAAACTGATTGAAACAAGATGGTAGATTTCTCATATCATGGGACCATTCATTCAAGCTTGAGATTTATGTGCCATAATTTTAATACATTTGAGTTTAACTACTATAGAAGTATACTTTTCAGTTCCATAATGGCCTTGCCCCTGGGGTGCACTGAGATGACAACTGAGACGGGGCATGGTGGCACACACCTGTTATCCCAGTGCTTGGGAGGCTGCACACAGAAGGACTATGAGTCCAATCTGTGTAGTGAGGCCCTGTAGACCCTGTACAAAATACATTAAAAAAGTATACTTTCTAGTATTAAAAACTGAGAGATTGCAAATAAAAATTCAGATTTCTGGCTTCTGTACATTTTTTCCCCTTAGGGTACCAGTCCGTTGGAGCTGGTAGAAATGTCTCTTAAAGTTGATCCATTAATCTCTAATTTTTCTTAACTGTCATTGAATATTTGACTCTATGATGAATACATCTAAAATGTGGAAGGAACTGTTATAAAGTATAATCAGAGTACACACTTATAATTTTCTGTGCAAATACTCATACTGTAACTGCATAGTTTGAATGTGATCAGAGAAACTATGGGCTATTTCCTTACATATAAAACCAAAACTCAAAGGAGGATCTTAATGATGACTTCAAAGAAATTGTGGGGCATTATTAGACTCCCTTGCATTTGGAAATAGAAGAATGAAATGAAGGACAATGCAGCACAATTACGAGCTTAACTAAGGACCCAGGAGATTCAGTTATACAGTCAGCTAAAATAAATATCACTGACCTCATTGATCCACGTCGGCCACGTCCTACAGAGGTTAGGGAGCAGCACTAGCGGCCCCACAGCTCTCTGCCTGGTGATTAGGAGCTTTGTTGTAGCTGGAGCTTCATTGTCAGAGGCCTCATTTATAAATGAGACATTGAACTCACAAGAGTGAATGAAAAGAAACTGGGTGGGGGCATATGTGTACTGAAGGGCAGGCTGTTGGAAATTCCAGAGCTTTAGTGATTTCAATAACTTTGATAACATTTTCAAACATATCCTATTGCTAAGCCAGTTGCTTTGCAAACCTATTAAAATATTACTGGATGTAAGTATTCTTTTAAGACAAAAGCATACTTATATGTAGTTATTTACCCACTGAAGATAATTTATTAGTATATCTTCTTAAAGTATCAAACAGGATTTCATTCTAGGTCATCCATATACTAATTGTATGATTGATTCATTAAATCTTTTTTTTATCATCAGTAAAACGCAGATCATAGTTATTTCAAAAGATTATTAAGAGGAATAAATGAACTGATACATAAAGAACTTAGAATATTTAAGATTTGATAATATTTATTACTTTGTATGATTTGAGAGTATTCTAAATATTTGATTATTTTGTGGGGAAGTTGGATTATTATTGTTATCTTATCTTCCCACTGCTTGGATTTGAACCCAACACCTCACATATGGTAGGTTGTTGCTCCCTTGTGTTGCTCTCCACATCCTTTTTCCTATTATAAATATTTGTTGACATAGCTATTTGACATAGCTAGGTGGTTACTGAATATCTTGTGCAATTTTGTCAAGCTTTTAGTCATTGTATTTATATAAACTACCCTATCTAGGGTCAAAATTTAGAGAGATTGGAATGTATTATAACATTTACTAATGCAAGAACTTTCCTCACATTCTCTGGCTTCATTTGTCCATGCTCTCTATTGGTATAGTCTGTGTCTCAGGCCCTACACTCAAGGAAAGGAAACATCTTTCCCTGAACTCTGGGAGAATTAATCACTGGCTTTCAGTCTCTGGTTGGAAGACAAAATTTACACAAGAAGCATTTATTTGTCAGACTGCTCAACGGGCCTGTGATAGATCTACTTTCTGCCTGAAGTGTAGCTTCTGGACTCTCAGATAGGGATAGAGGAGCTGGCCCAAAACTAACTTCTGCTTTTGGTTTTTTTTTTTTTTTGACTTTCAGTTTTTTTCTTATTCCTTTTTATGAGATAAAGTGAATTCTGTGATAAGTGGTTGGAAGTCAGGCATTTATAACCCATTTTATGTGGTTTGAAATTTGTCATGTAATGCATATAAAGATCTCATTCACGTACTTTTATCCAGAGTACACAGAAGAACGAAAAGGAAAAAGTGAGCTTACCTGCTGCTACAGTCTCGGCAATTGGCCTCATCGCACAGTGGAGGCTCAGAGATCTGGAAAATGGAATTTCTGTTTCAAACTAGAATCTCAATTTCCCATGCAGTGTACAGCTGACAACATTTTGTCCTATTCTTGTTTAAGGCACACAGTTCTCAAGCTATATGTTTCACAAGGAAAGAGCTTTCATAAGCTGGTGTTCTGAAGTTCCCCTACTTCAGTAGGGTCACAAAAGAAGAGCTTTCCATAAGCATTAAACATTCAAAATGCCCAAGTGTCTGATGGCCAAGTTTCCAGCTTACTAGTGTTTTGTGAATACATCTGTAATACAGTGTAGTAGGATTTCTCAGCCTGGAGGGAAATCCTATCTGTGAAGCTGGTTTCTAGCTGAGTGGGTATGTAATATATTTTGGAGGGTTACAAAGAGGCACAAAAGTTAGATTAACCATTTTACTAAAGGCTTTACTAAGAGGTTAGCTCAACGTTGTACCTATGGTCATAGTGATGGCAAACAAAGCTTGCAACATAGAAAGGGAAACCACTGACATAGTTTGAGCCAACTGGAATTTACAGATATCATAGCACAAACACCTTGACCTTCATGATTGCTAACTAAGGCAAATTAACAAATTACTTAAAATTCTATGAAGATATTTCTTTCTTTTTATGGTGGAACTGGGGATTGAACTCAGGCCCTTGAACTTGTCAGGAAAGTGCTTACTCTATTGAGCCATCTTCCCAGCCCTATGAAGATATTTCATTCTGCCCATTAATAAAAGTTTCATTTCTACTGAAAGTGGATAAAATAAAAACATTTGAAAATGATACATTTCTCCAAACATGATTGCTCAGTTTGAATGGACACATTTCAACCACTCAGATTACATGATCTTTTTGTTTACATAGCTAGGTGGCTACTGAATATCTTGTGCAAATATTGATGTGTAGAAGTGGTTGCTAGTACATCTCAGGCTCTATAGATGGGTGACCAGCTGTCCCTGTTTCCTCAGTACTGTACAGATCTTAGCACCGAAAGTCTCACATTATAGGAAGTACCTCTCTACAACAGCATAGCCCAAATTTTCAGAGATAAATCATGAAGGTGGAGGTGAAAATACACAATCTGTAAAGTGGTCATGAAACTAAGGGTTGGTAAAACAATACTTTTAGTGTCTAATGAATATGGAACAATAATTTTACAATTATGTACACTATTATTTTCTTTACTCATTTCCCTCTTCTTACTGATTTTGGTAACTATTATTTTCAATTCACAGGAATGGGTGTCATTAAATTTGTGCAGCTTAAGTGTGTGGGCAATCATAAATATAAATGTCGCAATCTGTTTTTTTTTTTTTTTTTTTTTTTTCTTTTTGAGACAGGGTCTCACTATGCAGTTCAGGATGGCCTTAAGCTCACTTTGTAGCTCAGGCTGGTCTCGAACTCACAACAATCCTCCTGCCTCAGCCTCCCAAGTGCTGGGATTACAGGCATGCGCCACCATGCCTGGCTTCGCAATCTGTTTTGATATTGTCTGTGGATCGATAATACTTTGTATTGAGATAGTGCTATTTTCATTTTTAATTGTAAATGTTTTTTCTTAGTCACCACATTTTTGAATTAAAGACACTGAAGATGAGAATTATTCTAGCTAATTCCAGTATAACACAAATTGTTGCATAGGAGATTGGGAAGACATACAATTGGACAGATACTCTACAGACAGATGCCCTAATGAAGACTCTCTAGTCATAGACAAGTTGGCAGAAAGGGATCTGGGACTGAGACATTAGTAAAAGAGATACAAAAACACATGGAGAAAGGATCTCACATATTGGGATGAGACAGGTAAGCATTTCTAAGGCAGTCAGTTATTTTCTTTTATGTTTTCTGAAAAGAAACAAATGTTGAGCAAAAAAATTATAGCCCTTAAATTAGCTTGAGTATACCATACAAAAGAACATACAATACTGTATCATTCATTTGATTGCTGAATAAAATTTAGTAAAATCACTTTCAGAAGTCACAACTAACTTCACAATGTTCAATGACACTAATCTCAGAAAGGAAAAATCCTTATGATAAATGCCTGGGCTGATTTTTCAGGTCTTATTAGCACTCATTCTTTGGACAGTACATCAAGTTAAGTTCCAAATCACAGCAACAAACAAGATTTCCTTCTACTTAGGCAGTTTGATTTGAAGAATGAAGTTTCAAGAGATCTTGATTCCTATGAGAATTTTAGTAAAACATTAGAAAACTTAAAACACGATTGTTGGTATATTGTCAAACACAAGGCAGATTTTGCTTATCTGAGCATTCCATAGAGAGTGTAAATAAAAATGTTGGCAACTTCCATTCTGATTATAATTTCTTACCAGAAGTAATGAAGAAGGTCTTACTTGCTGTGTGTCCTGAAGCCTTCATACAGCCTTGATATAGAGAAGTATGGTGTTCTTACCTGTGGTCTTAAAGCATTCATACGACAAGTTGTTTTTATTTTTTAGCTTCCTCAAATGTGATGATATTTTTATATTGATAAAAAACAAACAAAACAAAACCATGCATAATTTTTCAGAAATAAATTGCTTCAGTAAACATAATCAGAACAGGGAAACCAAGTAGAAAATCAATTTCTTTACTAAAATGATCTCACTTGGAATTGAAGATCAATTTTTTAAGTGCACATGGTTGTGTGTGCTGGGAAAAAGAGAGAGAGGTATAATGTCTGTTTTCACCTAATGTACTTAGAACAGGCCTTTTAGACATGAATGGTCACTATAATGAACTTACAGCTGCAAAAAACAGGTAGACAAACAGGCCACAACCAAACATACCAACAAACTCCAAACAAAGAGTAAGAAATAGAAAAAAAAATGGATGGAAATTTTTTGAAAATTAGAAACTATCTCTTATAACTATAAAGTCCTGCAGATGCTAGTAAGTAAAATCCTAAATATATGTGCTCAAATGCTGTGCTGGAGAATGTTTGGCTTCATTCTATCACTTTGGACTTAGACCAAGAATCAGTGCAATATAAGCCTGATAAGAGCAGAGCTGTAAGCCAAAGGGATTTTGTTTGAACAGTTTGAACTTGTTCAATTTTACCACTACATGAAAGAAAAGGCTGCCTAAAGACTTAGTAAGATGAGAGAAATACTAATGGAAAAGGCAACAACATGTAGCACATCTTGGAACAAAAAGAAACATGTCATAATTTTAATAAGTTAAATATAGACAATCTCTGTGGACTTATTCATTATACTTTTCAGGTAAAGTCACACTAAAATATATTAATAGTATGTACTTTGACATATAAACAGATACATAGACCAGTGGAACAATATAGAAAGCACATCTACAGCAGGTTTTTTTTTTTTTTTTTTCAGAATTGGGGGTTGAACTCAGGCCCTTGTGCTTGCCAGGGAAGCGCTTATTCCACTGAACAATCTCCCTGTCCCCTGCAGGTTGGTTTTTAAAAGGGTGCTAAAAACATATATTGAAAGAGGACAGTCTTATAATAACTAATGCTATGAAATTAGAATATTTATGTATAGCAGAATGCATCTAGACCCTATCTTTCACTAGTTACAAAACTCTATTAGTATATGTTAAAAACTTAAAAAATAAGACAAGAAAATTCTACAAGAAAACAAAGAGGAAACATTTCAACGCACTAAAATAGGCAGGGCATTTTGTACAAGAACAACACCAAAAATAGAGATATAGGATTATAGTAAATAAAAAAAAATTCCTGGTGCATAGCAAAGGAAACAATCAACAGAGTGAAATGATGACCTACAGAACTCAGAAAAATGTTTTCAGATTACATATTTGATAAGAGGTTGATATGTAGAACATAAAAGCAAATCCAAAAACTCAACAGCAAAGAAACAAATACTTTGATTAAAGAACAGGCAACAGCCTTAGGAAGATATATATCCTTCAAAAGAAGATATAGAAAAGTTACATTTCTTGTTATGTAGGTCTTGCTTTGTCACGGTCTTAACCACCCAGCAGAAAAGTAAAAAAATGAAGTATAAAAAGTAAAGCTACATTAATATGCTGAGCTATAAAAAGCTCAAGTCAACTACTTCTGATATTGCCACTACTATTATGGACTACTGGACTATATTGGAATATTTTGCTGAATTCACACACCTACAATATTTAAATGACAATGGGATACCCTTCTCTGACAAAACTAAACAAAAAATGGGATACAAATGAATGACCATTTTGTGTATATTCAAAATAGTTAGGATTGATACACAGCTACTTTCCCTTAATTCAATGAATGAAAAGATTTGTTCTAATAGTGTTTGTAGACAGGATATTATGTCTGCATCTTGTACAATGAATAACCACTAGACAATATGCAATGTATTAATTTTTGAAACTGTCCTGCTAATCTGTTTTGAAACTGTCTTAATGCTATTTGTTTCTCAATAAAATTACTTAAAAAAATTTTTAAAAGACCCAAATGTCTCACAGGTATATGAAAAAAGCTTCATCAGGATATGCAAATCGAAACTATAATGAGATACCTATGACCTGATGCAACTAAGAATAGCTATTATATAAAAAACAAATGCTAACAAGGATGACCGAAAGGGGGTCTGTCTTTGTTATTTTCTTGTTTCTAAGGCAAAATATCTAATACCCAGAAATGAATGGAGAAATGGTTTGTTTTGTCTCACAATTTGAAAAGGCTTCAGCCCATAGTAGGGCGGCTCCATGGCTGGGTGGCACGACAGACGGAAAGGGCTCACAGCAAGGCAGGCAGGAAACTGCACTGTCAATGGAGGAAGAGGAAGAGGAAACGGAGGAGGAGGAGAAGGAGAAAGAGGAGGAGGACGAGGGGGACGAGAAGGAGGAGAAGGATCCAGCTATTCCAGGCTGCACCCTCAGCGAGCCACATTTTCCCACCAGATTTCGCTTCCCAACATCAAATCCAGCTATTAACCCATTAGTGGACTAATCCAATGATACTGGATTAGTATCACCGATGATCCAGGTACTTCCCAAGGGTTCCACCCATGAGCACAGGAGGTTTGCTGAAAATGTGTAAGTATAAACCATAAGAAGATCCTTGAACAGTGTTGCTGAAAATATAAATTAATATAGCCATTATGAAAGATAGTATTCATTTTCTCAGTAATTTATAAATAGATCTATCATATGCTCCAGAAGTTCTACTACTGAATGTGTATCCAAAGGACATGATATCAGTATATAAAAGAGACATCTCTGCTCTCATGATTACTGTGCACAGTTCACAAAAGCCAGGAAATGGACACCACCTAAATACTCATCCATTTTTAAACCAATTGACAGACCCAACCCTGCCCCCAGGGGCATGCTGAGAAGGCATTTGGGAGGCTGAACATAGGCAGATTGCTGCGAGTTCTGTTGTAGTGAGACCTTATAGACCCTGTACTAAAAATAAAAATAAATAAATAAATTTTTTTTTTGTGGTACTGGGGGCAAACTCAGGACCCTGTGTTTGCCAGGTAAGTGTTTATTCTCCTGAGCTATCTCCCCAGGGCCTAAAATAAATTTTTAAATCAATGAAGAAAATGGGTATATAAAGAGATACTATGCAGCTATAAAGAATCCTCATACTTGAGACACCATGGATGGAACTGGAGCTCATTGTATTAAGTGAAATAAACTAGGTACAGTAGAACACAACTAAGTACTGTCACTCATAGATGGTACCTAAAAAATAGATCACAAAGAATTTGAGAGTACAGTGATTGTTACTGGAGGCTGGGAAGAGTAGGGGGAACAGAACGATTGGGAGAGATTGGCCAGTAGGTATTAATATAACATTAAACAACAGTAAGAAATCAAAATTTAGAACAAGATTTTGGATAATTTCATCCCAGATAAATGTTAAATGTTTAAGGAAATATCTGTATCTACCCAGATATGAACATTATGCAATGTATATTGGTCTCAAAAATCACACAAATGTGCTCAATTTTTATGTTTTTGTTAAAAATCAAATCAAATTTAAAAAGTAGAACAAAAAGAAAGACATAGAATGAACAATAATGTAGTCCATCTAATATAAGTGTCCAATTAAGTTTAAAAGGGTTATAATAAGTTATTCTTCAGATGACAGAAACTTTATACAAATACTATTTTGGTACACATATTAGTTTTACTATAAGTTACTGTTTATTGCCAAAATTTCTTATTGATATTTTGTGTTTACAGAAAAACTGAACAATACTAATCTACAATGTCTAGAATTACCTTTTTTCTATTTTGATGTTAAAGAAATAGCTCAGGTGTGTTATTATTTTTATACGTTGTACTTTTGCTTCAATTTGATTAATGCATTAGCTTTCTACAAAGTTGGTGATCCTACCACTGAGCTAGCTTGCCACATTCCCTCCTCATTGTCTCAGCTACAATTGTAGCCCAGGAGTGGATTTCTCTTTAAGTGTTAATAGAAACCCTTCAGAATCATCCTCCACAAGCCTATATTTATTTATTTTTTATGTGTTGGCTACATAGTCTCATTATGCAGCTTATACTCACAGTGAGCAACCTGTTTACAGCCTCCCCAGCTCTGGGATTATCTCCATGCCCAGATTTAGTCAATGGCTCAAGTCAGTGTGGTTGGGGTTGGGACTGATGAGACACGTGGTGTTGGGCATCGAACTCTGGTACCTGAGCTTGCCTAAGCAGGCGCTTAGTCTACTGAGTTATATTGCCAACCCCATAAACCTATTTTTATAGCTAATGAACATTTCAGAAGGCTTTTATCCATTGGCTCTGATTCTGATGTACACTTTGGATTAGTTATTACTTGGTTTCCTGGGCATTTAGCCTTCCATATCTAAACAACCTCAGCTAGTTTTATGACATACACTATCTCTAACCATGTATATTTAATCCAGTTCTGTTCCTAAGGTCCTAGAATCTTATTTTAGTTGCCCGGAGTCCTCTACTTTGATGTTTCATGGAAACCTCAAAGGCAATAGAAATAGCTCTAAATCTACTATTATTCTACCCAAGGCTAGCAACATTGTCTACTTGTGACCAATATCCATTTGTGTGTCATTCCTGTGTCCCTCCACTTGTATGACATTGCAGAAGATATTAATAAACACTTTGCTTAAAGACTTTGTGGCTGGGTCGTGGACAGGATTGAGATTCTTTCAGCAAAATTCAGTCCTCAACTTTTGAGAAGGTTGAAGTAATTCTCTTCCACAGCGGTGTCCACAGAAGAATTAGCCTCAATAGGCAGTCCTTGCAGATGTTGCTCTGCTCATCAGTGTCAACTCCCTTGTGCTATGTGGCAGTACTGTCCTTGCCTTGGGGCGGAGACAGCAGTTACTTATCTATGAATTATTTGCTACATTCAACATTGACTGAAATATGCATGAAACTGCTTCTGACTGTGCAGTGTCTGTCTCATATGATGCCACCGCTACCTGGACAGCTAGCAGCCAGGATGTGGATGGCTCCTGGTCCAGTTCTTTATCTTTAACTTTTACCCGTGCCTATGCCTACATCTTCATTTTTCTGTCAGATACCTTGACTCGATGACCTGCAGTTATAAACCTGACACATCTAGAAGAATCTTGTTTTTAAAACCAGTTTAGGAAAGTGATATTAGAAATAACAATAGACAATTCCCCCAATTGGACTATTCTGTGCCTGTCAATTATAATACTATATATTTCCAGGGCTTAAAATATTAGACATTTTTTTACTATTGTATCCCTTTTAAGTTTCTACTGTTTTCTACTCAAGACACTAAACAATTTTTCTTTGGGTTATTGCACAAGCCTAACAGCTCCATATTTTCAGTCTCCGCTTCTTTATTTTGTCTTATTTCTGTGATTACATTGATCCTGAAATTACACAGTTTTGTTTATTTGTATATTTTGTAATGAGTCTCATGATGTAGTTTGGACTCATAATGATCCTCCTGTTTTCAGCCTCTCCAGGTCTGGGATTACAGGCATGTGCCACCATGCCTGGACTCAGTGGCCGGCTCAGCGTGCCTAGGGGTGGGGCAGGCACAGTATGTGGTCAGAGCAGACCTGGGTCCCTGTGCTTGCCTAAGCAGGTGCTTAGTCCACTGAGCTATCTTGCACACCCTAAAATAACACATTAAATTACTCCTTTATCTCTTTCAATGTATTCTGTTTATTTAATCATCTTCAAATATTTTAGCCAATCATTTAAAATTCTTCATATTAATATTTTTTTATTTTGTTTTAATTTGTGGTTCAATTTTCTTCTTTTTCTCATATGAAGAAGTAAGAATGGGGAAGATTTTATAACAGCTCTGAAAAAATTCAGTGGTTTAAAGTCACACGTGTATTACCTGCCTGCCCTTGAGGTTCACTTGAGCTTTGGGACCATAATCCCCAGGCTCGGACACTGCTACTCCTGGTGGCTAAGGAGAGGGAAGCTGCAGTGGGTCTGGAACTAAACTCCTCGGTGCTTTGCTGACAGGTCATCATGTAGTTCATTAGAGTATTTTTTTTTCCTCTGTGAGGGAAGAGACAGAAATATTATTACTGCTGCTTCTACTCATTGCCATTACCTTATGTGCCTCTGTGTACAGTGCTAATTATTGTTTGTAACTTGTCAGTTTCTCTAGCTGCATGCATCAGTTTTTTTCTTGCTCTCTGTGCTCTTAAGAATAATAACTCAATCATTATAACATTTTTGTTTTATTGTTTTACATTATCATTTTTTTAATCTTTCATTTACTTATTCAGTACAGGGTCTCACTACTCAACGTGGACTCACAGTGATCTTTCTCTCCCAGCTTCCCCAGGGCTGGGATTATAGGCCTGTGCCACTATACCCAGTTTCTGTGGCTGGCATGGTGCACCAGGAAAATGGTGTGGCATGTGGTCCTGGGGACTAACCTAGGTCTCGGTCTTTGTACTTGCCAGGCAAGTGCTGGGACCACCAGCTATCTCCCCCAGCTCATATAATATCATTATTTTCCCTGGCTGGCTCACCCTGCTCTAGGGGCGGGGATGGAGCAGCATGTGGTGCCTAGAATCTAACCACCATCCCTGAGCTTGTCTAAGCTTGCCTAAGTAGGGGTTTTAGTCCACTGTTTTGCCTCTTTACCTAGAGTAATGTGCCATAGTAGGTTACTATTCTGCAAGGGCCTCAGCTATACTTGTTGCCATGTTCTTCATTTCCTGAAGAATAAAAAAAAACTAAGGAATTTCAGGACATTTTAGTAGTGTGATGACTATTTCAGAAATTAATGAGCTCAGACAAAAGTGTAAGCATGAAGAAATATACCTAAATTTAAACTTTAAGATTCCCCTAAACCAGTACTATTACTTTGATGTTTACATTGAAAATATAAATAAAGATCCAAGGTGGAACGATTGTTTTTTTTTATTTAGTACAGTGTTACACAGATTGGACTCACACAGCGATCCTCCTGTTTTCAGGCTCCCAGGTTCTAGGATTACAGGAGTTTGCCATCATGCCCAGTCTCAATCGCTGCCTGCATGGTTTACCGGGCATCGAACCTGGTCCCTGCCTAAGCAGGAGCTTTAATCCACAGAGCTATCTGGCCAGGCTCAAGGTAGATTTTTTAATGAAACTATAGTAAAAGCCAACAATTGCTCAATCAATAATGTTAAAATACAGAACAATATTTTAGTAAATAGGTTCTATTCTCTTCGCAACTTTACATAAAAACTTTGTGCTATGTGTGTTCACTGTTTCAGTAGCAATACAATAATTATACTTACTTGCACGATTAAAAATTAATTTCTAAAACTTATTATGGTAGTGTATGCCTCCACTCTCAATAACTCAGGGCCTGAGGCAAGATTACTTGAGTCCAGAAATTTTACACCAGACTGGACAATCTAATGAGTAAGGACTCATTTCAAAAATAATGATAAGCAAGTAAGTACATTAATTTCTTCTACCAAGCAATTTCTCATTTTATAGCTCACATACTCTAAATCTTTAAATATTGCTACACAAATCTGTGGATAGTAGAAAATTTGCTAGCAGCGTGAAAATAGGAGATGACTGCAATGTTTTCAGGTTAACTTTTAAGATAGTATATTGATTTGAAGAGGAAGTTCTTCATTTTATCCATTATGTCCTTAGGTATTTAGTGGAGGCAAAAGAAAGAAAGAAAAAAAAAGAAAGGAAGGAAGGAAGGAAGGAAGGAAGGAAGGAAGGAAGGAAGGAAGGAAGGAAGGAAGGAAGGAAGGAAGGAAGGAGGGAATATGTTTGTACGGACTGAGTTAGATAAGACACACAGTTTAGCAAAAGTGAACCAGACAGGCTGGACATTTGGGCATGTGCAAACTCTTGCTTATGCATCTTTTTTTGATACTTAACAAAGTAGTCAAATAACAGCATATTGATCTATAAAGGACAATAAATTGTGCATACTGTGCAGCAATCTCATCTTGATGTCTCCAAACTGTGTGCTGTGCAGAACTGGATTCTTCAGGAGACGCTTCTTCAGAGGAAGAAAGCTTAGCCTCAGCTTTCTGGTCAGACTCACAGTGATATAATATTGAATCAGAGAAAAATTGATTTCCTTACTTTTCACTTAATATTTTTTAATCAGTTTACATGTATGAAATAGATAAAAAACATTAATGACATTCGAGTAAGTGGGAAGAGCACAAAAATATATGTACCTATGTATTGTCAACCTAATTCAGAGATACGTGTTTGAACTTTCCTATCTGCCTCTGCCTCTCCTCAGTTTCACACTTCTTGTTTGTATTTATCAATAAAATTTGTTTTTTTTTTGAAATTTGCATGAACAGTTGCTTTTTGTACAGCATTATGACCATGAGATTCATCTATTTTGTGTAATATCTATAGTTTCTTCATTTTTTATTTTATTCCTGAAGAGTTTTCCAAGTGGGGGGTGTACCAACTTTTGTAATTCATACTATAAGTGATGGATATTTAGATGACATCATAGTTTGGAACTTGTTTGTGCTCCAAAGGTTCATGTGCTAATGGCTGGGTTCCCCGATGGCTCTCCTGGAAGGTGTTTGGAGACTTGTAGGTGCCTGGGAACATGCTCACCATGGGCCTGTGGGGCTCCATCACTTTCTTTTCCCTTCTTGGCCATGAAATGTGTGGTTCTGCTCTACCACACACTCTAATCCAGCTGTGCTGCACTGGCACATCCAACAGCAAAGGGCCCCGCCAGTAATGGATTGCGATCTCTAAAATTGTGAACCCAAACAACCTTTTTCTAAGTTAATTATCTCAGGTATTTTGCTATGATACTGGGAAGAAGATGAACACAGGTTTAACGTTTTTGTTTTGTTATCCCAAAAATATTGCTGTTGGTATGGTTTCTCTCTCTTCTGGTAAACTTGCTCAATAATTTCTCTAGGATATGTACTAGCATAGAAGTGGGATTCCGAGGGGTTAAGGCAGATGCATCATATTTGTAAACTTGAAAATAATCAACAACACTAGCTGCGCTTACTATTCTCTGTCTTTAAATTTTCTGTTCGTATTTTTTTTTTTTTTTTTTTTTTTGGCAGAACTGGGGACTGAACTCAGGCCCTTGTGCTTGCCAGGGAAGCACTTATTCTACTGAGCTAACCCCCGGTCCTTAAACTTTCTACAAGTTAGTGAGTGTGAACTTGTTTACTTGCTTACTTACTCTTCTCCTGTTTTGGTCCTTTATATCTCATCATGCAGGCCTTACCTTAAGCATATTTTCCATACATTTTAGCATTTTGAGCCCTGTGCTCCCTTCTAACCGATTCATTCACTCTATGAAGATGGGGATTTCTCTTATTTAGCAGGGGTCTCTCATTTAGTTATAGGGTTTCAGGGTAAATCCTGAGGGAATTTGACTGACCTTGTCAGACACAAAAGTTGCATTTCTTGTTATATAGGTCTTACTTTATCTTGGTCTTAACCATCCAGCAGAAAAGTATAAAAATGAGATATAAAAAGTAAAGCCATATTAGTATGCTGAGCTTTTAAAGGCTCAAGTCAACAACTTCTGACATTGCCAGTCATGGGGATAACCTACTACTATTATGGACTACTGGATTATATTGTATTGCCTTGCTGAATTCGTGCACTTACAATATATGAATGGCAATGGAATACCCATCTATGACAAAACTAAACAAAAAAGGGGATATGAATGAAGGACCATTTTGCAATGAAAAATATATCTGTATATGCAAAATAGTTAGCATAGATATATAGCTACTGTCTCTTAGTTCAATGAGAAGAAAGTTTTGAACTAATAGTGTTTAGACAAGATATGTCTACATCTTGTTCTATGTATAACTACTACAAAGACAATAATATACAATGTATTAATTTTTGCAGCTGTCCTACTAAACTGTTTTGAAACTGTCTCGTTGCACTTCTTTCTCAATAAAATTAATATATAAAGAAAACATAAACACTATAGTCCCTCGCCCTGTGACTGACTATGCTTGCTTGGTGAGAAAGGAATAGTTATACTCAATAGGACAGGTACTATGCAATGGGAGGTGAACAGAACCTGGTAAGGGAGGGTTTTAGGATTTTCTTTCAACTTTCTCATCCTTTAGGAATAGAATTCTTTAGGAATGAGAAATTCTCTTCAATGGTTGCTGATTTCTTCTTTCCACAGACAGGCACAGAGGTTATACTTCCACTCAATATCAACTGCTTAAACTCCCTGGAGGATTTCTTTTCAGCAAAAGGAGGAATTTTTTCACTGTTAAGGGAGAGAGAAATCTTTTATATCAATAAGAAAGTTACTTTTGCTGTATCTTCTTTGATACTTACAAATAGGTACTGCAATCTCTTATCTTTTCAGTTGAGGTTACTTTGGCAAGCTGTTCCTCTATCTGAATCAGAATTCTGCTTTCTATTAGAATGTCTCTCTAAAGAGCTGGAGTTTCTTCGGAACAAGGATATTAAATCAGAATTTCAGAGGCTTGTTAGATATAGGCCTGTGGTGGTTTCTCTACTGGATCCAAATGACCTGATTATTCGCAGATATTATTGGCTTCTCTTTCAGAAATGCTACTCAGCAGGAAATTCTCTCAAGTTCCTACCAATGCAGAAGGGTCCTTGGAAGGCAAAGTAAAATAACACTGATGGCATTGAGATAATATGCAAATTAAGCGTTCTGGGAGAAGGCTTGCTTTCAATCAACTATTATATCACTACTGAATAAGAATGACAAATGGGTATTAACTTCAACACCATCATTTCAGAATATAAATGGATATAAATATGATCAAATAAGATTTTGTCATTTGATTTATAATAATAAAGCACCCAAAAGGTAAAGCATAGAGAAGTAAGGAAACAATCTTTATTGTCCTGATTTTATTTATCTA
The DNA here is from genome assembly GCA_004027165.1 of Ctenomys sociabilis. Classification (NCBI taxonomy): domain Eukaryota; kingdom Metazoa; phylum Chordata; class Mammalia; order Rodentia; family Ctenomyidae; genus Ctenomys; species Ctenomys sociabilis. The sequence continues at coordinate 78,557 of PVKA01002892.1, forward strand.
CAGATGAGAATTTTATTTGAGTACAGAAGCATAGGCACAGTCTTCCCTAAAATGCCTCAGAGAAAAGAAATCCTCAGAATGATGTCTATGAACTCACACAGGTAAGCAGAGCAAAGCGTGTGCAAAAGCCTTCATGTGAAGTGCCTGCTTTAGAAATTTGGAAACAGAACATCAAATATTTAACAACATTCAGACCCATGTATCAGGTTTAAATTTGGCCACATCTTATCCAGGTCAATGCAGAGCTTATTGGCCATTATATACTGTTTTTTTTTTTTATTTAAAGAACACTGTTTGGGATTTATCTTTACTAAAGATAGAAATCTACTTACCTCTGTGAATAGAGGGTGGGTGTTGGCTGTACGAGATTTCAATTTTATGTCTCCATCCTTCTCTGTCGGGGTGGTGTCAATTCTTTTCATCCTCCATTTGGGTGGCATCAGATATCCAGTAAGTCAGCAGCATTTAGTGAGTGTCCACTATGTACTCTGGGGACTATAAAAGGGAATAGTGCCTGTCCTTGAGGAATTTATAACTAGAATGGAGACACAGACAAACATAAAAAAGTATACAATTGTTGTCACAGAGTCTAAGAGCCATTTTATGATAATAACAAAAGATAACTCAGCTTTCCAATTTCTATTTTGTGAAGGTTGAGAGGGCAATGTCACTGAGTTTTAGGAGTTCCTAGAGGACTACCTGCATAGATAGCAAGATTTATGTTAAGCATTTAAGGAAAATTCCTAGTATTTTAAATGTCAAGATGAGTTTAGTACTGTTGAATTCTCTATTGGGATTCCCCTAGATGCCCCTGGCAAATGGGAAATCCTAGCTTGGATTCCTGAGGTTGGAACTGGACAGAGAGACATCATCACCTCTTTAAATAGTTGCCATTCTGTTTGACTTAATCACATGTCAGGTAATACAAGATCTCAGTAAAGTGGAGTTCTGTACTTTTCTTTTTCTCCCCCATGCCAGAGAGAAGGATGAGATAAAAGTTCCTGATCTCGCTTGAGTCTAATTTCTGGGCATTTATTGGCCATCAGGGCCACCAGAAAGAGCTGTATAATTGCCCAGTGGGTGTACAGTTCTTTGTCCACATGGGGACCAACTTTCAGAAAGACTACATTTTTTTTCATGCTGTCCAGCTCCTCCTGTCCTTGGTAAGTGCCTGGTGTCAGTACTTCATTTTGCTTGATCTCCCCCGAGATCTCAGTAATGAATTAAGAAAATTTCTCCAATTGGCTATTCTCCTTATCTCCCAGACTCCCTTGTTCCTCCTATGCAAGCTGATGAAGTAAAGCATACTAAGTTATTAATGATGTTGGTAGTTTATTATGGTCTAATATGTGCATTACAGTAAGAATTTCTAATGAGGAAAGGAATCATTTTCAAGTATTGAAACTTAAAATATTATGTGAATGCTTGGGAGGGTCTCTCTGTGGCCTAAAACTATTGCCCTCAGCAGGCTCTATTCTTACCATGATGGGAGATCTGGGTTCAAGTGGGGATGGGGTAGGGTTAAGAGGATTTACACATTTTATTCCTCTGCACACCCTCCCACATGGGTGATCTCATCTTACCATTATCCTTCCTTCACTGGGCCACAGCCTTCTTTCTTTGTACCTGAAATTGAACTCAGGACCTTGTGTTTGCCAGGCAAGCACTTGTTCCACTGAGCTATATACCCATCCCCAAAACTCTCTTGACTTGATCCAGTGCCTCAACAAGCCCAGCTTTTTCCTATTCTAGAGATTCTAGAAATTCTTAAAGCTATTGTCTCTCAGGTATTCAGGCTTTCTCTACAGTTCATGTCCTCAGAGAAGTCTTTAGACACAGTACTGTCTAAAAGAGTTCCTTCCCATCGGACTTTTTCTTTATAGAATTTCTACTTTCTGAAATAATAAAATGTTTGTTTCCTTGCTTATTCTATATTTTCTACTCTAGAAAGCTTTTGAGGGAAGAGACTATCTCATTATTGTTGTATCTTCAGGTTCCAAGTCATGCTGAGTATATGAAGATGTCCAAGAACTATTTGGTCATGACGGGATAAGCAGAGGTACTGTCTTGAAAACACACTTTCTGCTTAAGAAAATAAGAGAAATATTTTAAAATTGAAATTTTAAAAATGATTGATTCTCTATTCACAGCCTGGTCTTAGTTTATTGATAAATGGCTGCTTGATGATACTCCAAACCTGTTAACATTCCTGCTCTTCTAATATATTTCATTTGTAAGGGAAGAAACAAAGGAAGGCTGGTGACAATTTAGGGAGAACTCAGAGCTCCTGTTGAGAAGCACAGTGCAGAGAGAGGATCACATGGGTATTGGAAGTCACTGGTTAATCATCACCACAGAAATGAACCGAAGGCAAGAATCTTAGTCCTGCAACCTGTTGCCGTGAATCCATACAACAAAGTATGGAGTTTGGAGCAGAGATGACTACCAAACTGTCAAAGTAGAATCACAGGCAGTGGTGGGTAGGGCAGAGAGAGCCTGGCAGGGAGTTAAGGCCCTGGGTCAGGCAGCTGTTGATCAGGGCCGAGTCACAAAAGAGAAACATTGTTTCTGTTTGTCATTAGTGTGGCACTGGCCAACACAGCAAGAACAAACACAGGAGAGATGGCTGTCACTTTTTTCAGGTTCAGAATAAGCAGTTTTCTCCTGGCAATGACACACTCTCCTGGCACAGCTATGTGTTCCTGTAGAGATAGAAATAAAAAGGCCACAAATGGCAGGCTTTTTCTCCCTTACTTGAGTTATTATTTACATGCTTTGAACTCTTTTATCTTATTTGATCTATGTTCCCTGAAAGCCCTACCTTATCAATTTTGCAACTTTTAAATATATATGATTTACATAAATATGCATATATTTATATATTTATATACATATATGTATACTAAAGGTGGTTAAGGTGTTATGCTTCTAATTTCTCTTAGTTCATTGAAAAGTTAATTTTGTGCTAATATTTCTGGGAAGTTAAATGCTGATATACTTTACTCTGAGTAACTAATTTAAAGATTACAACACGCAATGCACTAACCATTGTTAGTCTCTTGTCATATTGTTTAGAATTTTTAAAAAAAATTTCCAATTTTTTAAAATATCTTCGGGAATATGTCTCAACTTAAGCTGGATGTCAATGAATATTATGACCAGAAGAAATTTCTGTTAACTCCAAATGTAAACAATGGTAATATGATATTTAATTTGTAGTTCTTTGATGACTTGTGAGTAGATTTGTTAATTTATCCCTGAAACATTTACTGTTAATGTCCTTTTCTTTTTTTGCTGGACTATTTGTATATTAATTAACAAAATATAGTGGATACGACTTTAGGCTCTTGTTTTCCAATTATCATTTTTTATTAGTACACATTTACAGTACAGATAGTTACATGTGTGGAGTTGCTACATATGTACATAACATACCTCAATTACTTTTTAATCCTCTTTTTTTTTTTTTAAATTTGTATATCTGGTACAAAGTCTTGCTATACTGCTTGGTCTCGTAGTGATACTTCTGTTTCAGCTGTTGAAGTACTGGGATTAAGGCCTGCATGGGATGTAATACCAGGGATTGAACTCTGGTGCTTGTGCTTGCCAGGCAAGCGCTTAGACTGCTGCACTGTTTCCCCAGCCCTTAATCCTCTTTTTTCTCTCCACCTTCCTACCTCTTTTCATCTCTTTGAAGATTATCCATTTGCAAAAGATTATCTCCTGTTTCCTGTTGTCTAGCTTTATATTTATATATTGAATTTCTCATATAAGAGAACTCGTGACTTTAGCCTCATGGGTTTGATCTATTTTACTTAACATTAGTTCTCAAGGTGCCTCCTTTCCCTTAAAGGACTCAAGTTCACCTTTCCTATGATAGAGCAGCATTCCATTGTTCATGAATATATTGTCTTTATCCATTCATCTGTTGATGGACACACAGGCCATTTCCGGGGTGTAGCTATTGTGGATCGTGCACCCACAAAGCATAGGTATCCACGTGGCACTGCATTGCGATGCCTTTAATTCTTTCAGGAAGGTGCCTAGAAGAGGAATAGCTGGGTGAAGTGGAATTTCTACTTAAGGTTTTTGAAAAATCTCCATACTGATTTCTACAGTGATTGTACCAGTTTATTTTCCCAGGGTTTATTTCAGCACTATGTAGAAAAGAGATTTATTTTGGTTCCAGTTTCAGTTCACCAATGGCTTGCTTTACGGCACAATGGCATGGCAGAGGCATAAGTGGAGAAAATGTGTTCATAGCATGGCATCCAGGAAACGTAGAGGGCAGGGAGGAGCAGGAAAGGGAGCTACTGCCTCAGAGTCACACTCCTCAGTGACCTGCCTCCTCTAAACAGATGCAGCCTCCCAACAGCAAGTTACTACAGAGCTCCCGCTATCTAATCACCTTTCCAAAGGCCTGCCAGCAAGTACATTAGGCTTTGGGGGAATATTCAGGCACCAACCATAACACTTGTTATTGTCTGTTTTTGTTCAGGGACATCTTAGTGGATTTGCAGTTATGACTCATTGTGGCTTTAATTTTAAACATGCATTTATGAACCAGTATAATGTTCAGAAACTGTGACTTTTCCCTACATATGTGAACCCCAAATATTTAGTCTCCTTCCTAGTGCTGGATTTACAATAACCCTTAATTCATTCACTGATTCATTAATACTACAATGATTAATAGAACACTTACAATAGGTCAGGCAATGTTCTAGGGAGAAAAAGAATATAAATGGTTCCTGTTCGCTAAGACTTGATGAAGTTAATTGGGAATATATGGTCATAGACAATAAGAACTAAAATGTAAGAGATGCAAAATACTACCTAACTCTTCTAGTTTGGGTCTAAATAATCATCATATCAAGGCCTTTCAGTTACGTTTTTCTTGTCATGAGATTTTTTTTTTAGATGTTCAAGGTTAATTTTTTTCTTTTTGTGTGTGTGTGTTTTAGGAAAGGATCTACAAGGGTGTTCAGGGTCTCACTACTAGATCAAACTCGTAGTGATCCACCTATTTACAGGCTCCCAAGAGCTGGGATTATAGGCCTGCACCACCGCACCCAATTTCAATTGCCATTTCAGTGTGCCCCAGGGGCAGGGCCAGCATGGCAGGCCTGGAGCTCGAATCCCTGGTCTCTGCACGTGTTTGTGGCACTTTAATCCTCTAAGCTATTTGGTGGGCCCTCAAGGTTAATTTCTAACTGTAAGGGAATTGAATTGGCCTGAGATAGGAGCTGACATTCAGCAAACCCAACCGCAGGCTTCATATTTCACAGTTAGCCCATTATCCAGGCTATTATCTCCTTCAGAACTTGATATGCTGAAAACACCCTAGTTTCTGCTATTGCATCTTAAAGCAGAAAGACCAGATCCTATTTCCATCAGTTGTCCATCCCCGTACGAAAACACAGGCTACTTCCTTGATTGATTTGGTTTCACCATTTTGCTTTGAGCTTTTGTTAAAGAGGAAGAAACTGGAATGAACCAGGAATTGGAAGTCTGAGATTCTGAAGGCAGTGGAGCTTGCCAGAAATGCATAGCTGGTAGAGAAGGATAACAGGAGGACTTCCTACTTGTGATTTCTGCTATCTATTTTTCCCCTTCACACACTATCCTCAATTCCACCACCTCGTCCTGCAACTCAGCAACTACACTTGATAACATCCACCCAAATATTTAAGATTGCAGAAAAGGAATCATAGGGATTATTGGCACTTCTCTTCATCTTTAGAATTAAGCAAATCATTTCAAGAGGATGTTTACTTATTGCATAAAAATACAGAAATTGTACAACTTGTGCCATTAAAGGTTCAGAATTCTTCAAGTCTGTGATTTAACACTGAAAATAAACTGGAGAAGTAGATAATTTATATTACTCACAGTAAGATCACACTTGACTGACATGGTCAAATGTATTAGAGTATATATTGGGGATGTCAGCTGTAAATTACAACCTGCTCATTAATTCCATCAGTGCATGACCTCCCATTAGTTATGGCTAAAACAATATGCTTAACTGAGTCTATTCAATATGTTTTTGTCACTGCTCTGTTATCTGCTAGCAAGTGTTGGTGGTTTTAAATATTATGCAGATATGTTCATTTCATTGGTCTTGAGTACTCCAGCTGATGCCTGATGCCATTCTCTCTCTCTCTCTCTCTCTCTCTCTCTCTCTTTTTGTAAAGCACAATATGTCTTCTGAGAGAACATTGCATCATTTAAGCTAATGATTTCATCTTGTACCAAAGAGAACTATAAGTAGGCCTCCAACGAATGGATATATTAATCATTTATCCAGCTTGTGGGCATTATACACATTTATCACTACTGCTGCATTTCATATAGTCAGGATTGCTTGATTATTGATATACTAACTCATAGGAAAGTGCTGCCTACCGTTTCTCTTAGTTAAGATAGAACACTTTTTTAAGCCAAAGAAATAATGGCTAATCTATCATTCCTTCTGAAATTAAAACATCTGTTATGTTAATAGGCCATAAACGTCTGTTGTGTCACTTCATTTACCCAATCTTAATTTTAGCATTGTATGGGAGATCTTTCTAAATGTCATACTTTTTAGATTTTGTTTCAATCCTTGAATGTATTGAAAAAGACCTGCTTTTGTTTTCCCCATTGCAGCTACCATTATAAACTTTTGAGGTTGCTTAGACTAACCATTTGCTTTACTATGCTGAACTTCTTTGTGTAGCTCTCTATCTGTTGGAATTAATTCAGACCCTCCTCTTTATATTTACATCTGCTGGATATTCTTGCTGTTGATATCTTTTAAGAGCTGTAAGTCTTTAATTTACAACAGGAAGACAGTGCTAAAGGTCTGACTGCTGTGATGAGCAGATTCATATTAAGTATAAAGGGTAAGAATGCCTTGGCCTCTGACTTATTCTCTATTTTAACATGAAAAATTTATTTAGGAGCCTCAAACTGATAAATTTATCTGTATAGAAGACAATAAGCCAGATGCTGAAATGCAGTCTAAATCTTCTGTAATCACTAAAGCTAGTTGATAAGGAACTTATCTCCTCAGAGCTGCTTCAGCTTAACGCATTAATGAGTCATGACCCAGCCTGTGCTCATTTGTCTTCTCATTTTACTTACTGTGGCAAGCATTCAACAGTTATTGATTAGTGCCAAAGAGGCTTCACCCTGTATCAGAAATCTTGCCACAGCACCGCATCATTTCTCTGGTGAGAATCACAGAAAAAACAGTTGAAAGTTTCTGTTAACTTATACCATAGCTGTTGTTGAACCTAAAACACCGGAGGATTGTGAATGTTCATCTGATGCAAGGGAGAAGATTGTGGAAATTCATCTGACTCCCTGGAGGTTGGAAACAACAGATACAGCTTTATACCAATTCTTATAACAAAATGGTCTTACTCTGCTTCAATCAAAAAGTAATCTCATGTGTATCTTTTTATTTTATTTTATTTTGTTAAAGTACAAATATCATGTCAGGGGACAGTTGAGACCTGAATTATAGGTTCATATCTATTAGGTCAGTATAGATTTCTGAATAGCCACAAGGCACCTCCTTCACTTCTCATGAGTGGGCATTTCTTTTAGGATGAGGCAGTGGACAATAGTGGTCTAACTCAGAGGGTTGCACCATATATCGTGAATATCAGTCACAATTTTAAAACTTCATAAGTAAGAGAAAGCACAAGTAAATATTTGTGAAATACTTGCTTCACTGTAAACAGGTAAAATGGTTTGAATATTGATGAAAGGATACAAATACAACCCCTTTCTTTACATTCTACTTGATATCCTGTAACATTCTATTTGTTTTCATTCCAATCTACTTTCCTCTAGGAAGGCAGTATTTTCTGCTGGGAACACTGTGGGTTATACCATTACTCTTATGAAAAAGTCTTTAATTTTGAAGTTCCATTGTTTGTGACATTAAGATTGTTATCAGAATTCTAAGGTCAAGTTAAATGAGTCAAAGAAACTGAAGCATGAAATATTTTTTCCCACAGTTTTGAAACCTCATGATTAATTTGCAAAAATCAGAAAAAGGACTTTCCTTACACTCTTTTTCAACGTTAATTCAATCTGAGCTTCCAAATTTTTACATTTTGCTGTGTAACTGGCAAACCTGATATCTGGCCTAAACTTGGCAAATAGTAACAGTATTCTTTTCTTTTGTACTTTTGCTGAAGTGAGTCTGTTGGGGCATCTGTAGGTCAGCTCTCCTTGGTGAGATGCAGACAGGGGAAGCATCTGCACTTTGGAAATAGCTCCATATTGTCTGTAGAGAAAGAAGTCAAGCAGCAAAGGTCAGGCAAGAGCATACATTCTGATGCTCATAGGTCCCCCGGCAACATCCTATGGAATCTGAGAAGTCAGTCTCTGGGGAGAGGGAGAACACTGTGTTCCTGGCCAGTTGTCCTCTTCTGTTGCTGAGGCAATGGTGACATGCCCCCAGGGAAAGTCAGCAGTGCTCAGGTGATGGGAGAAAGGAAAATGCAGCTTAGGGTGGAGTAGGAAAAATGAGTTGAGATAATTGTGAAGATAAAGTGACCTTTCCTTTTCCCCTTCTTTGGGATTTACTCTTTTGCATGGAAGTGTAGCAACCATCCTGTGGCTTTATAGGGACCAGATGAAGCAGACAGACCACCTTGCCAAGAGTAGCACAGTAGTAAGTTGGAAAGAACATGGGCCTTTTCTTTCTTTTGTGGTTGGCAGAATTAAGCAACATATCAAGAAAGAGAAGAATTTTTACAATAAATGTTTATATATACTTAAAAGGTGATTTTTTTTTTAATGTTTGCACTAATGATATTTCTTTGAGTTGAGGACAAAGGGACGTTTGTGTGATAAGTTCCATTATAGCTAACAAGCAGAATCTTCCCAATGGTCATGACTTTCAAATCTCCTTTGGGGCCTACTATTTTTCTTCCTTTCCCCTTCCATCCCTCCCTCTCTTTATTCCTTTTGTGGTGCTGAGGATTAAACCTAGAGCCTCATGCCTTCTAGGCAAAGGGTCCTCCGCCAGTCATCCCCTACTATATATTCCTGTTAAAATCGCTGTGCTTCTACATAATTCTATGAGAGGCAAGATCTGCACTATTGGTGGTGGGACAGGATATTATGTCGGCTTTTAGTGCTATGGTCATCCACTAGGTAAATAATTATTGAATCTTTGATATAATTCAGCTACATAAAAACCTGTAAATACAATATCATGTATGCACCTTGTACAATACCAAAACGTTATGAAAACAGTTTGCAATGTATAATTTCATCGACTCTGTATGGTTATGGTGTTTTGAAACTGTCTGATTGACATTTGTATTTCAATAAAATAAAAATAAATGGAAAAAAAATTCTTTAGAAAGAAAGCTGTAGAGAGCAGGTAATTTTAAAGACTCATAAAAATGTGTTCACTGAATAACAATGAAACATCTTTGATAGTGAGGCACTAAAGAACAAGCTAGAAATTCTTAAACCAGCTTCAAGTTTTCTTCTGTTTGAATCATGGGGTTGGCATTCAGTCAGTGAAGGGGTGGGATGATGTAACTTAAACACAGATATCTAAGGACTTATTCTTTCCTTCACTTAGCACAATTACCGCCAGTCAATTATGGCCCTACAAAATGGCACTTATTCTGTCTTCATATATATGTCTTAGATATAATGGGTGGATGCTATGATTCATGTCTGTGATAGGATTTTGGTCTCCAGGTTTTAAAATTGCCTCTAAATGTAGATGCTGTTACAATGTCACACTCACAAGCAACTTGTATTTATTGTCAATTTATTGTAAAAAAAAAAGTGACATTGTTCCCAAGTTACCCAAACGTTTTCATTTTGTGCTATAAAACTGCATTTCTAAAGAACTAGATGTATTGTGAAAAACTTTCCAACTCTTTCCGAAAGCTGATCCGGACCACTACAAGCCCTTTAAATGTTTTTTAATGCAAAATTAATTTTAATGAAAATATAAGAAACACTTATTTTTGGCTATTTCTGAGCAAAGTCATTTCTTTTTGCAACATGTATGGCTCCAAGGTGGGAGAAGAAAAATGAGGCACTTGCTTATGTGCTTATGGAAGAAACATTATGTTTTCAAAGTGAGCACCCAGAGGTACTTACTTCACTGGAGGAGAAAAGGGAGCATGGCATTTGGCACCTTGCACCAACCAGTTATATATTAGTACTATAAGTGAGTAATCTTAGAAATGTCACTTCGTTATGTGGAATTTGTAAGTTTAGATTTTTAGATATTAACTTTATCTCGATTGTTTTCTGTCTCCGTCCTCTTATGCATGTAAGTTTCTCATCTATAACCAAGCAAACAAACACAAATGCCTTTTGGAGCATTAATGGCATCAGCATAGGTCCTGGAAACACTGAGAGAATTCAGTAATAGAGTGCGATACAGTGTGTGTGAACACTTCCAGGAAGCAGTGTGCTACCCGGGCAGGCAGACCCGGCTGCATAGCTTGACCTTGGGTGGGTCATGGAGCTATGCTCTGTTGGTTTCCTCCTCTGTAAAGTGGCAATGGTGATACGATCTACTCTGCAGGTGTTCTACAAATAGCACCGAAACAAGTGTTGGTCAGGATTTTCAAATAACGTGCTATTTAAAAATGTTCTTATTACCATCTCTTAAGGTCACAGAACTCGTCTCACAGTCAGGTGCTATGAGCCTTACACAAAGTGTCCTTAGAACTTGGATATAAAGAGACCATGGGATCATAGGGGAGAATCTGAGTTTGACTATTTAAGTTGTGATAGAGTAACACACTGAACTATGGAGATAAAAAAATTGCATCTGGATAAAACTAAATTATAGTCATATCATAGCCTAATTATTTTTTTTTAAATGAGCCTATATATTGAGAGGAATTAATAATTAACTAGCCTATCTTTGAAATGTGCTTATTAGTACTTTAGAAGAATACCTAGATTATTTTCCTGTAATCTTTTTTTCTAGAAAGCTCAGTTTCATGGCCATCAGATACTCAAGAATTTTCATTGGAAACTAGTCCTAAAATCAATAAAGTTTCAGTTTAAATGGGAGGTAGAAGAAAACAGTAAAAATTGCTGTTGTTAGAGCTTTAGTTTCTGAGCAAGTTGTTGTTAGGCTAAATGTTACCTAGCATGAACACTGAGAGCATGGCGTACCCACACACCCATTCCAGGATCAGTCGCCCTAAAATTCTACAATAATGAAAACAGTTACCTTTTTAGATTTCTATGATTCAAAAATAAAATCTGTTGAAGAATGTGCATCAAAATGAAACAAGATATTTTTAATTGCATTTAGCATCAAGATATAGCACATGGTAAGTCAAGAGCATTTTAAGTCAAGATACTTTAAAGCACATTTAGATGCCAAGAAATGATCAGTAGTAGTTGCAGCAGCAAATGACTTCACTTTTGAGTTTTGAATGCCACTCATTATCCGTAATTCAAGGGTATTAAATATGTAAAAGACAGAGAGTTTAGGACCTTCTATGTATGGTAATTTTCAATAGAGTGACCTCTGTTTTGTCATGATTAAGGATCAAAGACAGTGATGCGTAATCATATAATTACTTGTCTATTTATAGATTCTCAGTGAATAGTGTGATTCATTTATCCTTGTACCTGTTTGGTTTCTAATTAACTATAAGGGTAACCAAATAGTAATTCTTGTTATTTGAGGGGTTTAAAGAGATTTTGTTAGGTCAAATTAAGATTCAAATGTGGACAATTTTGCCTGAAATATGATTTTGACCTTTCAAAATCATGTTTCTGTAGGGAGCACAAGCTCCAGTTTGGGAATTTGTTTGGGGCTCAAAAATTCTCCCTTTAAGGAAAGTTTTATAATGATTTGCTTTTTACATAGCAAGGCCAGAGATAAAAAAAGAATGGCCCAGAAATTTATATGATACCTTTATACTTACCTTTCACTCCTCAACCTGCACCTTCATATGTAAGTAATGTGAATTAATAAACAGAAAAAAATACATGCACTTTCTATTACATCTCTCAAAAAGGCAACTCAAGTCATTATCGACTCATCAATCAAATGGTAACTATGTTTTCTGTCAGAGTGGAAAGGCAGAAGGACGTGAAATTGCTCAACTATCTGAGTAAACTCAGGAGTCCAGGCTGGGGAATTTTATTCTAGATATATCCTATAACCTATATCCCTGTGAGGCCTGATGCTACTAAGTAGTTTAGAAGACTGACAGTCCTCACAGCTAATCACAAGCGCTGTTGATCGATACCTAAGTTTGCCTATGTCTGTTGTTCCAGTGGCAGACTTATTAGTACCTCTTCAGCTTTTAAGTAAACCAAGAAAATGGACATTATAACCTTTTGATGAGTCAGAGGTGGGTGGAAAATGTTATCACTCTGTGGAAAGTTTGCTTCTATAAGCAATGAATTTTTATGTATTCATCTAGATTATTGAATAACTCAATAAACTGTATTTGAGTGCATAGAGGCCATTCATTTATGCTGTTCTGTCTGTGACTGGAACATTCTACTCTGCTGTATAAACACTGAACCAGTCAGGCATACTATTATCTTATACTTTTGAGTTTTATGTGCTGCCTTAGGAAAATTTCCTACTAATACAGAAAGACTATTTTTGACAACTGACCTCCACATAAGCTAAGTTACAAATGCACATTTAAAAACACTATCCGTTTTCTATTTTTCTTCCAGAATTTTGAATCATCTCCCATCTTCCACGGTAAAATTATACTTAATTCCAACTCACTCAGAAGGTAAAGCATTTTATTCAATTTACTTCACAGATATAACCCTGTGTTTGAATAATTGAGGTAAGCACAGCCAATTGCTACCATAAGGTACTGTCATTGCAATTGTAGGCAGTCATTAAATCAGAGATAATTCATGGTTCTTACCACCACAAAAAGGTGTATGAAACTTTTTGAACTCTGCAATCAAAAAGAACTAACAACACCTATAAGCATGAATATAATCATCCTAACAACATTGAAGATGGAGCTGGTGTTACCCTCCTTCTTAAGTCATACTGTACTCAATAATTAGCTTTCAAAAAACAAAATGTAAACACAGAATAATATGAGAAAACCTTAAAATATATGAGCTTCACAATGCGGAGCCCATTACCTATAGGCCCACAGGTCCTAAAGATGTAGTGATAATGAAAAGCTCTGTTAAAGTGTCGAGGTGTTGTACCTGATGCTGCAAAAAGAAATTAGCAGGCCAGAGAGATGGCTTAGTGGAATAAATGCTTCCCTGGCAAGTGGAAGGGCCTGAGTTCAATCCCCAGTTCCTAAAAAGAAAAAACAAAACAAAAAAAAGACAAAAAGAAATTAACTTGGCATACTTCTCATGCTGTAAGAAATTAAGAACTAAATAAAGAACTGGAAAGTAAAATCATGGTTTTGTAAGGAGAAAGAGTTCTAAACTAGGAGTCAGAATAACTGTGTTTTCATGCATTTCAGACACTCATTTTACCTACTGGATCTGGTCTTCAACTAACTTATGAACAATCAGGACAAAAATGTTCCGGAACATAATCTCAAATGCTTTCTAAAGTTATAGTATGAAGAAGATAATGTTTTTCTGTTAAATTATAAAAGCGATTTCAGGTTTTAGAGCAAGAAGAATAAAACAAGAGGAACTGTATAATGGAACAAGGGTTAAAGGAATAAAAATAGAAGAGAAATTCTTCACAAAAAGCTTTGAATTGTAAAAAATATGAAGTGAATTAGAACTTATTTGTGTAAAAATATGAAAAAATTGAGTAAACAATTCCATTTATCATATCAGTAAAAGCATAAACTACTGAGTATTTACATATGTATATATATATATATATATATATATATATATATACACACACAAAAATTCTATACTAAAAATTCTAAAATGATATTGAAATGGCAAAGAATGGGACCGGGGAGATGGCTCAGTAGAATAAGTGCAAGGGTCTGAGTTCAATCCCTTGGTCTGTCAAAAAACAAACAAACAAACAAACAAAAATGGCAAAGTTTTACCAAATGTGATGATATCTTGTGCTAATGGATCTGAAGATGTACTATGATTAATTTAGTGATCCTTTCCAAATTGGAGTTCAAATATAATGCAACCTCATTATAATGCCAAATGGCTTCTCATTTTTTTTTAGAAATGGTCAATATGATTCTAAAATTAATGCTTGTAATGGACTACAAGGGATCCAGAATAGTCAAAATAACCATATATCTATTTTTTTCTCTGGAGACTGAAAATAGGGCTTCACGTTATGCTAGACAAGTGCTCTTTCACTGAACTGCACAACTAACACCTAGTCAAAAAATGTTTTTTATATTTTATTGAAAAAGCATAAAGCAGAAGTCAATCACAAAATAATAGGAGAATGACAATAGTAAATACATTGCATTTATCACCTCGAAAATACTAAGAGTATAAGACATGGGCATAAAATGTACTCTAATGGATATTAGTAGGGACCTTCCCTTTCAGTAAACTAAGAGATGCTGATACTGTGGCTACCATGCATTTTTCTCTCTATTCTCTTCCTGTTTTTCAACTTTTCCTTCCTACCTCCTTTCTCCTTATAGGCAATTACTTCTCATTTCACAGTATTTGTTGCACATGCAAGACTGTATTTGGTCTTGCAGTTTCTTATACCAGGCAGGTAGTATGGTGTTTATACGTAAGTCTGATTTATTTTGTGTATGAGTATGGCCTCAAGTTCTATCCATTTATCTATAAGTCTCCAATTTATCCTATGGCTGAATAATATTCCATTGTATAAAAATAATACATCATCTTTTTGTCTATTTTTCAGTTGATGCTCTTTTAGGTGGTTTCCAAGGTTTAGCTATTAAACCTTGTGCTGCTGTAAATATTAGTTCACATATATTTTCAAGACAGAATGATTTAATTCTTCTGGGAAAATACCTAGAAGAATGGCTGGGTTGAATGGGATCTCTAAAAATAACTTATTAAAGTTTGATTTCTATAGGGATTATACCACTTTGCGCTCACACCAAAAATGGAGAAGGGTTCTTTTCTTCTACAGTTCCACCAGAATTTGTTACTGGTTGACTTCTTGAAGATGGCCATTCTTTCTGGGGTGAGATGGAATCTCAGTGTTGTTTTAATTTGCATCTTTCCAATGACAATGATATTAAACTTGCTTTTCATGTATTTAGGCTGGGGAGATGGCTCAGTGGAATAAGTGCTTCCCTGGCAAGTGTAAGGGCTCATGTATTTATTTACCATTTGTATATTTCTTTTCCTTTCTTTTTTTATATTTTTACGGAAGGGCTTACAGGTTGCTCAAGGTCTCACTATTAGATCGGATTCATAGTGATCTGCCTGTGATTACAGGTGCACGCCACCACACCCAGTCTCAATTGCTGTCTCAGTGTGCCCCAGGGGTGGGGCCAGCACAGGGTGCTCTGGGGATTGAACCCCTGGCCCCTGTGCCTGCTTGCAAGTGCCTTAATCTGCTAAGCTATTTGGCTGGCCCAATGCCATTTGTATCTTTTCATATGAGAAGTATGTATTCATCTCAGATGTTCATTTTTGGACTGGGTCTTTGAATCTGAGTTTTTTAAATTCTTTGCATATTCTATATAGAAGCCCTTTGTCTGAGGTACAATTAGCTAATGTTTTCCCCCATTTTATGAATTGTATTTTCACTTGGTTAGTGATTTCTTTTTGTAGAAAGCTTTTTTAAGAAGATGAGATTCCAGTTGATTTTTTTGAAGTATTTTCCATGCAGTTTGAGCTTTGTAAATAAATTCTTTGCCTACACCTATGTAGTGAAGATTTCTACCTGCTTTCTCTTCCAGTAGATTTAGTGTTTCTGTTTTAATATTTACATCATTGATCCATTTGGACTTTAGTTCATGGTGATAGTCATGGGTCTAGCTTTTTAGTCTTTGGCAGGTACAGCACTAATTTTTACAGCAGCATTTATTAAAGAAGCTATCTTTCATCCAGTAAAAAAAAATGTTTATGACTCCTTTGTCAAAGATAAGGTAGCTAAGTATGTCTAGAGTTGTTTCTGCATCTTCTAATCTGTTCCATTGATAATTTGGTCTATATTTGCCCCAGTACTGTGATGTTTTATCACAGTAACTTTACAGTATAATTTGTTAGGGATTGTGAAGCCCCCTGCCTTGCCTTTGTTGCTTAGAATTGTATTTGTTATTCTAGGTCTCTTCTGGTTCCAAATGAATTTTAGGAGTGTTTTCTCCAATTCTGTGAGGTACATTGTTGAGATTTTGATTGAGTTTGTAGTCTGTGTAACAGTTTTAAGAGTATGGGCATATTTATTTAGTTATTTATTTATATTTTTTAATTTTTATTTTATTTATTTATTTTTTTAAAATATTGCATGGTTTTTATAGACACACACAAAAAAATTAAAGATAGCTAATAGATTTATCTTTTGAAAATAGGAAAGGATCAAGAGATGGAGGGAGAGGGGAAGGAGAGGTGGGGAATAGGATATAAATGTGAAGATGTGGTATAGATATGAAACCAGTGAATGCAATTATTTTTTATTGTAATAATGCACTAAGAAAATTAAAAAAGAAGTAGGTAGACCCACTTAGTTACTTTTCCCATGGTATGAGTGTAAAATCAACTAGATCCAGTACAGAATCACATGGGATTGATTAGCCAGATCAAAATTTTCCTTGGGGGTCAGAACAAATCAGATACCAGAGAGCAATAGTAATCATTGTCGTCACTGAAGGTATTGGTACTATGGGTATTTTGGGTATCAATGTGTGCTCAAATTTGTCAGGAGGCCAAGAATGTGGTCTTTCTTTTGTTAGTATGGGCATTTTTACTATGTTGGTTCTCCTTATCCATGAGCATGGGCTATCTTTCCATTTTCTGTTATCCTCTTGAATCTCCTTCTTCAGAGTCCTATGATTTTCAAAGAATAGATCTCTTACTTCCTTTGTTAGATTAATACCTGAGTATTTCATTTTAGTGGATGCTACTATAAAGGAAAGGTTTTCCTAGTTTTTCTCTCAGTAAGTTTGCTGTTCCTGTACAGGAATGCAATTGGTTTTTAAGTATTTACTTTGTATCTAGTGATACTAGTGAATTTGCTTATTATACCTAGCAGGTACTGGTGGAGTTTTGTTGTCTTCTGTGGAAAGTATCATGTCACTCTTGCATTCCAATCATAATTCCTTGTATTTCTCTGTTGTCTAATTGCATTGCCTAAATGTTTGTAGAACTACACTGAGTAAGGGTAGTGATAGCAAACACCCTTTTCTGGTTCCCTATTTTATAGTGAAACCTTTCAGCTTTTGTCCATTTAGTACAATGTTGGATGTTGGTTTGTCATAGATCATTTTTATTAGATTGAGGTGAACACCATCCCTTCTGATTTTATTTAGGGTTCTTATCATGAATGGATTTTGGATTTTGTCAAAAGCTTTTCTGTAATATTGGGATGATCATGTGATTTTTGCCCTTGGCTCTGTTGTTAGGTTATATTACATTTTTTTGTTTTGCATACATTGATCCATCCCTGTATCCCTTGGATGAATCCAGGTTTGCTATGGTGTATAATTTTCTTGATGATTTGCTACAATCATTTGGTAGTATTTTATTGAGAATTTTTTTCTTTCTTTTTTTTTTTTTTTTTTTTTTTTTTCTGTGGAACCGGGCAATTGAACTCAGGTCCTTGCACTTGCCAGGGAAGCGCTTATTCCACTGAGCCATCTCCCTGGCCCTTTATTGAGAATTTTTACATCTATGTTCATTTTGAGGATTGGCCTGTAGGTCTCTTTCCTGGTTGAGTCTTTCTCTGGTTTTGATATCAGGGTAATACTTGCCTCCAGGAATGAGTTAGGAAAAATTGCTTCTTTTTAAAATTTCTTTAAAGAGTTTTAGGGTTATAGGCATTATTATTATTTTTTCTTTCTTTGTTTTTTCTTCTTTTTCAGAACCAGGGCTTGAACTCAGGCCTTTGCACTTGCCAGGGAACTAGTTATTGCACTGAGCCATCTCCCTGGCCCCTTAAATAGCCTTTTGTTTTGTGGTACTGGGGACTGAACTCAGCAACTTGTGTTTTCCAGGCAAGTGCTTATTCTACTGAGCAATCTTCCCAGTCCAAATTTTCTCTACATTTCTTATAGAATTTAACCATGAATCAAGCAGGATTTGAGCTTTTCTTTAGTTTCATTTTCATCAACTGATATTGGATTATTCAGAATTTTATGATTTTGATTGAGCTTTGTTAAGTCATACATGTCTAGGAGTCTATCCATTTCTTCTGTGTTATCCATTGTTTGTGAGTTAAGATTTTTGAAGTAGGTCTTGATTATTTGAAGTCTCACAGGATCTGTAGTAATTTTGCTTTTTCATTTATTATTGCATGAATTTGAATTTTCTTTAGTTTTTTAATAAAGTCAGCTAGAGTTTTATCAACTTTTTATTCTTTCAAAGAAACAACTCTTTGATTCATCAATGATTTGTATTGTTTTCTTAGTATCCATTATGTTACTTTCTCATTCAATTTTTTTTTTTTTTTTTTTGTCTTTTTGAGACAGGGTCTCACTATGCAGTTCAGGCTGGCCTTAAGCTCACTTTGTAGCTCAGGCTGGTCTTGAACTCACAACAATCCTCCTGCCTCAGCCTCTTGAGTGCTGGGATTACAGGCATGTGCCACCATGCCCGGCTTCTCATTCAATTTTTATAATTTCCTCTCTTGAATGGGCTTTGGGTTTTAGTTGCTCTTGTTTTTCTAGAACCTTGAGGTGCAAAATTAGTTTTTTTTTTCCTAATTATTTTTCTTGTTGTAAGAATTCACTACTATAAATTTACCTCTTTAGGCTGCTTTCATTGTATCACACAGGTTCTCCTATGTTGTATGTGCATATTCATTTGACTTTAGATAATGTTTAATTTGATTTAGGTTGCATCTGTGATCCATCGGTTATTCAGGAGGGTGTTGTGTAATTTCCTTCTGTTTGTAGAGGTTTTTTTAATGATTAATTTCCAATTTCATTGCATTATGGTCAGATAATATGCCCCATATAATTTCAGTTCCTTTCCATTTTGGATAATGTCCCATGAGAAGCTGAGAAGAATATATATTCTGTTATTGGATGAATCATTCTCTAAACATTTACTAAGTCTATTTGTTCATAGTTTTGCTTTAGTTCTGATATTTCTTTTTGTCTAGTTGAGCTATGTCTTTGTGACAATGAAATGTTACAGTTCTTTATTAAATTATGTCATTGCTTACTTGATTTTTCATGTCTAGTAATATCTATCTTATATAGTTTGTTGATCTCGTATTTGTTGCATATGTATTTATGTTTATTATATCCTCCTCTAGGAGTTTTTCCCTAACAAGTGTGTCATGACATGTTTTTCTTTCTTTTGATCATTCCTGGTTTGAAGTTCACATTTTCTGGAAACAGAACAGATGTCCTAATTGTTTTTTTTTTTTTTTTTTTGGCAGAACCAGGGATTGAATTCAGACCCTTGTGCTTGCCAGGGCAGCACTTATTGTACAGAGCCATCTCCCAGCCCCTCGTAATTATTTGGTTTTCATGTTTTTCTGTGTTCCTATTGTATCAAATATTGTTTTTCATACTTTGACTTTCAGTTTATGAAGTCTTTTGCAGGGTAAATGTGTTTTCTGTGCACAGCAAATTTCTGGATCTTGTTTCTTGGTCCAGTCTGCAAGTCTGCTTCATTTGGTTGGTTAGTGAGGCAATTTACATTGATGGTTATAACTCATATGTATTGACTTATCTTTTCCATGTTTTTTTTCTTCATGCTATTGGTTTCCTGCTTTTTCCCTCTGTTTGACTGCTTGTACTGCCTAGTGGTTTCTTTTGTTATTGTTATTTGAACTATGGTAATTCTTTTCTCTACCTAAAATATCCTTTGTAATGTTTGCTTGGTGATGATGAATTTCTTCAGCTGTTCTTTTTCATGGAAGTGTCTTTTTTTTTTTTTTTGTATTTTAGGGAAGGGTCTACTGGGTGTGCAGGATCTCACTACTAGATTGGACTTGCAGTGATCAGCCTATTTACAGCTTTCCAAGAACTGGATTACAGGCCTGCACCACTGGGCATGGTGGTGTGCGCCTGTAATACTAGCTCTTGGGAGACTGCAAACAGGCAAATCACTATGATTTTTGGCATGGAAGTGTCTTATTCCTCTCTTAATTTTGAAAGATATTTTTGCAGGGTCAAACTGGATTGAATTTGTTTTCATTCAGGATTTGAAATCCTTCATTCACTTCAATCTCTTTCTGACTTCAGGGTTTGTACTGAGAATCAGCTGTAGTTCTAATGAGCTTTTCTTTATAGATGATCTGTTTCTTTCCTCTAACAGCTTTTGGTGTCCTCATTTTGTGTCTGTGCATAGATTTATTTTGGCCATTGCTAGTTGGAGTTCTATATGCCTTACTTTAATCTTTATGTTGGGTTCTGTTCCCATGCTTGGGAAATTTTCTGTTACTGCTTTTGCAAATACTCTTTTCATATCATTTGTGTTGACTGCTGCTTTTTCATTAACAGCTTTTTTTTAATATATATTTTAAAGAATGGTCTACAGGGTGTTCTGAGTCTCACTGCTAGATTGTACTCACAGTGATTTGCCTGTTTACAGTCTCCCAAGAGCTAGTATTACAGGCGCACACCACCATGCCCAGTTTCAACTGCTGTTTTAGCAAGCCTTGGGGTGGGGCTGGCACGGCAGGCCTGAGAGAGAGCCCCAGCTCCTGTGCCTGCTTGCAGGCACTTTAATCTGCTGAGCTATTTGGCCGGCCCTCATTAATACCTTATATTGTTTTTCTTTGCATTATCTTTCAGTTGTTGAATCGTTATGTCCTGACTTAATTATTATTTTTGTTATTTTTCCATAAATTGATTGAAGAACAAATACTAGTGAGACAGTTTCAAATCAAATTAGTAGGACAGATTCAATATTTAATATATTGCATATTGTTTTCTTAGTGGTTATTTGTTGTACAAGGTGCATACATGATATTCTATTTATAAACACTGTTAGAGCAGATCCCTGCATTCATTGAATTAAGAGAATGTAGCTGTATACCTATCTTTTTTTTTTTCAAAGCTTATTTATACTATGGTTTAAATAATTAATGCTTTTTACATTGTTATCTTCCTAGTGGTTATCCATAGTACATGAAACAGACAGGATATCCTGTCCAAATGCTATTAGTGCAAATCTTTCTTCTCATGGAATTACATGAAAGTAGTTGCATATTTGTCCTAACTATCCTGTATATACCAATACAAAATGGTTCTTCCTTTGTACCTCGTTTTTTTGTTTGTTTGTTTCTGACTTAATTATTTTTAAGATATCTTTCCTTTTGTGATAGCTAGCCATAGGCTGTCTTCAAGGTCTGAAAGTCCATCTTAAGTTTCAATCAAGCAGTTTTGCTAGCTGTCAATGGAATTTTTAATCTCTTGGATATCCATTTGAATTTATTTTATGTATCATATTACTATCCTATATTGTTTATATTGTTTATTTGTGCTTCCCATTATTTTTCTATGGTGCTCTATTTTCTTATTTATATCTACTCTAGATTTGCTGAGCAGTTTCCTCATATGGCTGTTATATATTTGTTTGTTTGTTACCTGACACATTATTTGTAATCTGATTCCTTTTATAGACTCATGAATTTGTTTCTGAATTTTTGTTGCTGTCATTTCAGAAATTGCATGTGTGTCTTCCATTCCAGCTTCCTCTATCTTGATGTCTCCTGGACTTTTTCTGGGTAGACTGGAGGTCTGACATTATATTTTGCTCATGAATCTAGTCATTTTCTGTTTCAAACAAAATTTAGTTTTCTTAGTTTTCTGTATTGATCCCTATAAGTTTTAGTAGCTGACAGCTATTTCACAAATATCAAAGCCTCTCTAGAAAAAGTCTCTTTTTCAGAGATGTCATCTATGTGTGTGAGATTCTTGGTTTGTGTCTGTCACCTACATTCCCAATTAATTAAAAGTTGGATGTTGGTGTCTTTTCCGTGCAGGCACCAGTACTTTGGTGAGGTTTTATCCTGAAGTTTTACAGTCTTGTTACAAAAGAGAGAATAACTGATTGCAATCAACATGGCATCCTAGTTAATATAATTAGCAACAACAACAACAACAACAAAATTAAACACAGTTTAGAAACTGACAAACTGTGGTATTTTATTTATTTTTTAGAAGTTATTTATTTATTTATTTATTTATTTATTTATTTATTTATTTATTTGGTATGCAGCTTGGACTTGTAGTGATCCTCCTGTCTCATCCTCTCCAGTGCTGGGATTACAGACATGCATCATCACACCCAGCCGGTGGCTTGTGATGTGTCCCAGTATTCTGGGCCTGGCACAGTATATGGTTCCAGGGATTGAACCTGGGGGTCCTTCAACTTGCCAGGCAGGTTCTTAGACTGCTAAGCTATCTCCCCAGCCCTATGCTAACCATTAAGTTTTGTATTGTAAATCATAGCAGTAAGGTCAATAGTTGTATAACAGAACTGACCATAAATTAGAAGCTTGAATGCAAAGCATTTCTCTTTAGCAGAATGGTTTTACCATCTGGTGGGGAAATTTAAGGACAGTGTCTAAGACAAAGATAACTGGAAAGGACCTAGAAGCAAGGATGGAGAACAAGGCATGATCCCACAAGCTTGGGAATGTGGAGATGTAGGCAGAAGAGAAGGAATAAAGCACCAAGGAAGCAATTTTTGAAGTTGGTCTCTGGGTCTGGAGGTTGGGATTAGTTTTCTGTGGCTGGAGTTCTTCCCAGCCATTTAATAAAAGGAAAGAAAATATGTAAAAAGAAAAGGGAAAAGGAAAAGAAAGGAAGACAAAAAAAATTAAATTTTAACAACAAAGGAAAGGGGGTAGCTTTACCTGTGTGCTTTTGTTCCTTGTGTCTTTGTCTCACGCACAGTGCTAGTCACCTAACTTAATCTCCTGTGGGCGCATGTGGTTAGTATTGCTTTGTTCTTTCCATCTTGTGAGTCCTGCCTATCCTGGTTGGTGATCCTACCTTGTTCTGGTCCCCTGATCCCACTGATGTAAGAAGCAAGAACCAGTTTTCTGTGTTCCTCATAAAAACTTGAAATTAGAGCACAGAGTTCGAAAATTCATTCCTATTGATACTAAAATTTAAGACTGGAATATAGATCTCTATCATAAATTCTATTACTTTATGGTCTTTGATTGTAATAAGGGGGCTGTGGTGACAGAATAGCTTTTTCAATGAATAGTGCTGGAACGATTTCATACCCAGCTATGAATTAACAAATTTCAATGTTTATCCCACTCTGTCTACAACCTGTCATTTAAAACTGATTACAAGTGTAAATATAACATCAAGATGATTAAAATTGAGAAAATGAAAAAGAAGTGAGAAGGTGTAGAGAAACTGAAATCCTCAGCATTCCTGATGGGAATATAATGTAGTGTATCCTTTTGGAAACAATTCTGGTAGTATCTCAAAATATTAAATAAAGTTACTATATAACCAAGTTTACTAATTTCCTGTTGCTCCTATAACAAATTACTGCCCACTTAGTTGCTGAAGATGAGACAGATTTTATGCTATTATAATTATGAATCTCTGAGGTGTGAAGTAAATTTCACTGGACTAAAACAAGCAGCCTAGCAGAGTTAATGCACTGTGTGGGACCAGAATCTGTTTCCTTCCTCCTCACCTTCTAGTGGTTGTGACCTTACCCTCCTCCTTCAAAGTATATCATACAACCTTCGATTCTGAGTTTTTCTGTTTTAAGTTTTGTTTAATTACAAAACTGTTTTAATTACATGAGGCCAACTATGTAAATCCAAACTAATCTTCACATCACAGTTTTTCTTTTAATTTAGTCACATCTATACAGTCCTTTTAGCATGTAAAGTAAATAGAGTGTGGATGAATATTAGAGGACATTATTCAGTTTATCATGCTTAGCAGTTTCTTTTTCCTAAATAACCCAAAAATGTATATGGACACAAGAATTTGTACGCTGCTATTCACATTCATGCTATTCAAAGTACTTAAAAAGTAGAAACGATGAAAACATATATTCCCGATAAATACATGCCAAAAGTGCAATATATTCATGGAAAAGATACATGCTAGAAAGTGGATGGAGGGGCCAGGGAGATGGCTCAGTGGAATAAGTGCTTCCCTGGCAAGCGCAAGGGCCTGAGTTCAATCCCCAGTTCCTCAAAAAAAAAAAAAAAAAAAAAAAAAAAAAGTGGATGGAGTTTGCAAATGTTATGCTAAGTGGAAGAAATCATACACAAATCAATAGAGACAGAAAATGGACCATTGTTTGCCTGGGGCTCAGAAGAGAAGAGTATAGGGAATGACTGCTAGTAAATAGCAGGGTTTCTTATTGTGGTGATGAAAAAGCTCTAACATTAAATAGTGAAGATGATTTTACATTTTTTGAATATCTTAAAAATGTTAAATTGTGCCCTTAAAAATGTAAATTTAATTGTGTGAATTACATTTCCATATAGCTGTTATTCAGAAATAAGATTCTGCTTTTATAGACCAGTTAACTACTCTCATTGTTGTTCAGCTCAACAATGTAAATAATTGTTTTGGCTTTAAGTCAGAGTACATTATGGCAGTCAACCTGACTGACTTGAAGATCTTCTTCACAGAGTAGATTTGCCTACTTTTATTGAACTTAATGAATTTTGAAGTGATAGTGCTCAGTAAATGTGTTACTATTTTTTTTTTTAATGCATAGGAAAAGTTTAAAATTATGCTGTATCTATACAATAGAAATTCTGTCCCAAATATCATAGTTTCAGTGATTATTTCATGATATGTGTCAATGGCACAATTAGAGTGAAAAACACGGTCAATTATTCAGACTTTTTTTTCTCTCCAAATTCGTCACACTTGGAGGGAAATATATGATTGATAGGTTACTAACAGCAACTGTTTTCTTTTTTCCTCATTTCTTTTCTTCTACATCTTTATTTTGTTAGGTCCTTGAGAATGATCCTGGGGGCACGCACATGCTAAGCACACACCCTACCACTGAGTTACCTCCCTATCCCACAGTGATCACTATATTATGGCTCACTTTTTAAGTTGAAATTTATATCTTTTCTTTCATACTGTTCTGGACTCCCAGAGTGTTTATTAATTATAATAAAGATAATGCTTGTTAATTATAATAAAAAGTTATTTAGATAAATGCAAAAATAAGCATCAAATAAGTTTTATCAGTAAAGTCCTATAAACCAACCTTGCTATTACATAGTGCTATGTCATGTGAAATTTATGTATCTCACAGTAGGTTATAAATAAGGACTTTTCCCCTTGTTCCTTATTTTTAAGAAAGAAAAAGGGAAAGCATTTTATGTTGATTACCTTAAATACTTCAATACTGTCACTATTTACCTAGGGAAGTCAACTTTATTGGATTTAAAAATGCCTAGCAGATTAGTAAAACATACCTCTGAGTTTGTCTGGAGAAGAGTTTGGTACTATTACAGTTCCTTGTTTCTGGGCTGACACTGTTCCCCTACTGTACCTCCCAGCAGTCAGGATCTGAGAAACTTTGCTCTGTCACACCATTATGCCATGATATTCCCAATTGGAGCCTGTTAACCATGGATTGAATACTCTGAACTGTAAGCCAAATGAATCTCTTCCTGAGATTTGTTGGTCTGTTGGGAGACCCTGAAGAACAACATTGGCAGGTATGAGGAAAAACAAGAGAAGATACAAGAGATGGGTCAGGTGGAGGCCTATATGCCTGATGGGCAAAGCACTTGAACAACAACTGTAGAGGCACTTATTTATATGCTTATAAAGTTATTATCATGAGATACAAGATTACCCAGTGACAAATGACTGACGCTGTCCAGACAGGATGCTTTTCTCAAGGCTGAGGTAGCTTGATGCTTTAGCACTGTGGCCGTGTCGTACCCTCACACATATGCAATTTTCAACTTCTGCCACCCCCAATATCCCTCCCTTTACTGTTTTGTTGTGTAAATGATGAGTATTCAGTTGCAGTTGGAAAAACTATGTTTGGGGAACTCTATAGAAGACCTGTTCATTCTTGATGAACTTACATATTTGGGATAAAGATTTCCAGTCCAAAGATTTTTTTGTACCTGTGTACAGCAGTTTAACCCTATACAGTCCAATAAAGTAGAACAGTGATGAATTACCAACATAGCTGGAAATCCTCAGAAGTTGTTAGTGATTTGAAGCTTTTACAGCTAGCATAGTTTATGACATTGTTTTCCACATCTCATGGTAATGTTCTTCTGCTGGATGTTTAGACCAAGTTAAAGTAAGACCTTTATTTATCTTTTTATTTTTGCTATTAAGGTTAATTAAGTCTCTTCAGGATTTAACTTGGAACCAAGCACAATAACTCTTAGATATTCAGATACTCTGGATGAGTGATGGCCATTACTTAACCAAGTTGTTTTCTGCGACAGCTTGAGAGATATTTTGCTCTTTGGGTGACTCTCCTTAGGCACACTATACATCATTGAATCAGTTTCCTCTGTGGTCTCATAATGTCCTTGATCAGAAAATCAGGGAATCAACTAATAAGCTATAAGATGTGATAGCAGAGATTCTTTTGTGTTTTCCATTCTCCTTGATTTCAGAGGGCTATGGCCAAAATACTGGCTATTATTTTCACCCATTCTCTCTCTCTAATTTTTGGTCTCTAAACTTCAGTGTTTTATTAATCCAAATGAGAAGCTTAATAGTGTTACATTGTACTATAGGCAGTAAGCTTAATATTACTATGTCATCTGAATATCAAAAATCTTAAAACATAAAATGCAACTTTCATTTTCTAACAACCATGGAGAGTCTAATATTCAAATCCTTACAGAATGATATTAGACATTAGTTACATATTTTTATACAGAAATTTAGAAATCAAACCTTACATAACATTGCAACAAGATCATCATGGTGACATTTTGTGACACGCTTAAATTTTCATTTTAACATAGCATAACACTTTTAACCATTCATCTCTATGTAACACATAAGAATATTTTACCTAATTAGTTGTCCTCTAATGGCATATAAATCACAAGATTTTTGTTAAGGGCAGAGATCTGAAAGAAGAGTCTTATCACAATAAGCAATCTTTGTATTACATTTTGGAAGACCTGTACATCTGGAATCATGAATATATTGAATATATCATAGATATTAACACTAATGATTTGCCACACACTTGTGAAAACCTTTATTTCTATGTTTCATATAAAAAAATCTTTTCTGAAAAAAATTTATTGTATTTTTTTCTAGAAAATTTTACCTTTTGATCAGTGACCAAATTATTTGGGTTGTCACCTTAGGAATTATGGAAAATTACTGAGGTGTCCTTATTAAAGCAAAGGTTGGCTACTCCTCTCTTCATCAATTGGAGCCTTGCCCAGCAATCTCTCCCACCCTAAGGAATTTTTGTTAATTATCTGAAATTTTTTGATGATTTGTAAGTAAACCAGTTTTGGTATCACTTAGATGAGCTGTTAACTCAGGAGAAAGTACGATTGTAAGTCTATATTCTAGATTGTATTATGAACAAATGATCATGAAAGAAAAAAATGTTGAGCTCAAATGAAAAGAGGAATAGCTGTGCGTGGACTAACATACAAACATGTAAACAAGTACACAGAACTCACAGACAAACTTCTTTACAAAATCAGAGTGCACTCAAATATATTCTTGACCAAATTGAATTATAGTGATTCTATCACAATTTTATAAATCAATCATTATAAATATGCTAGTCAGATTTTGTTGTCAATTAGCAGAGATCTCTTATCAGAAAGATTTTGGGAAGAATAAGATTTTTTAATTATAATGAATGTGCTTTTTTTTTTTTTTTTTCCAGAACTGGGGATCAAACTCAGGCCCTTGAGCTTCCCAGGGAAGTGCTTATTCTACTGAGCCATCTCCCCTGTTCCTTACTATGCATATTTTGTATTTTACTTTATTTTATTTTTTAAAGTCACTGAGATAGAGATCTTTTTTATCACAGCAGAATGTAACGGAAGCTTACTAAAGCAATGTTCAAAACTATAAGCATCCCACACTGCCAATAAGTTTTAAATGTGTAATTGAACATCACATCATTTTGTATGGATAAGCACATATCCACCAAATCCAAACTGCTACGCAGTTAAAGTGTGACCTGAAAGTTGACATTCTCACAGTTATCAACTATCAATGCCTTGTCCAAAGACTCCACAGCAATTAAGAATACTCTAAGCCCATAAACAAACAAATAAACAAAATAGTGTATAATGCATCATCTTGTTAAAAAGAGATACTGGAATTAAAGCATTGACCTTAAAGCCTGCTTTATTTTATATATTTTTTTATGTATTTGATTGTTACAGGGTCTCACTAGATGGCTCAGACTCATAGTGAACATCCTGTTGCAGTCTCCTCAGTGCAGGGAGTAGAGGTATGCACCACCAAGCCCAGTCTCTGTGGCTGGCTCAGTGTGCCTAGGGGTAGGACCAGCATGGCATGTGGTGACAGGGATCAAACCGAGGTCCCTGCACTTGCTTAAGCAGAAGCTTTGTCTGCTGAACTATCTTACCAGCCATTGTTGTATTTTATTTTATCTGAAGAAAAAATGGTAATTTTCAAGTGAGTTATCTCTGTAGAGTATATCATCAATTTAGATCATTTTTGTGTATTTAGTACAATGTCTTCAGGGTCTCCCTACACAGATCAGACTTGTAGTGATCTTCCTGTTGTCAGCCTCCCAAGTGCTGGGTTTATGGGAGCACACAATGCCAGTCTCAGTTGCTGCCTCAGTGTACCCTGTGGGTGGGACCAACACAGCATGTGGTGTGGGGATTGAGAATCCTGGTCCCTGTGCTCCGCCCAAGCAGGTGCTTTAGTCCACTGAGATATCTGGCTGGTCCCCAATTTGTATCTTAAATTTCCATTTAGTTAATTCCTTCAATAGGCCCACATCAAATCCAGCCTATCCTAGTCAAAGCCTGTCAACTTTTCTAGATCTGGATTCATGATACAGCCTGACAGCATAGTCTGGTAACCAGATAGGTCACTTGGCATGCTCTGGAAAAACACAAGTGTACCCTCTACCCCAAATTAGCCTGCTTTGGCCTTACCTGATTGAATTATCTTTCCATTGCTGTTCTTTCATCTTTTGTAAAATTTTAGAAATTTAATAGTACATATTGACAAGTGAAGTTGAAGGGATTGGTTCTTCCTGTTGCTTTTGTAATTGAATTTTGGTCATAGGTTGACAATTGTATCTTATATTTTGGAAAAGGAAGCTATCACATAGGCTCTTTTAAGCTAACATGACAAATCTGTGAAAACAAACAAATTAATTTAACTTATCTGAAGGATAATGACAATTAACAGCAGCAAGGACATTAGACCACGATCTGGATGGAGTCAATTGATACCACCAAATGAAGTCTGAAAATCAATTTGGGTTGATTGAAAGAGTTTGGCATAACTTATTTTTGTTGGCTAAAATGACCCAAATGTTAAGGAGTTATCATAGCTTGTACCCCTTGTACCCCTTGACCCCTTGAAGTCATCATCAGTCTGCCATCATTCAGATGAGATAAAAAATCAAGCAACTGTATTAACCCCACTGCTTTTATATTTGTTTGTAAAATAGCAAAGCTTTTCTATACCAATTTAATTTAGAACTATAAAATAGGCAATTAACCTTATTAGGAATCAAAAGAACTTTAAGTATACTTTTAAAATAACCCCATTACTGGGAAATGTGATTTTTTTTAAAAAAAATTAAAGACAAGCTTTTTATATTTAAGATGGAAACAGCCTTTTAAATTAATCACCTTAAGGGTAAAATGAAAAGCTTCTCTTTTGGCATCAATTTTAATGGAGAGAGAAAGCTATCACCTGAGAGGTTTTATTCCCAGTGGAATGGCCCTTTGTGCCCAGCCAGGCCAACAATCTAGCACCTTTGCTACTGCAGACCTATAGCTGCTGTACCCAGAGGCCATCCATACCTGTATCTGAAATCCTTTTAAAATTATTTTTCTTTTCTTTTCAATGATTCATTCCTATCTTAATGCAACATGTTCCTTTTATTATTTATAATTTTACATTTTTGTCAAAGAATTTTATCAATGAAAAATGCATCTGCCGTGATTTAAACAGTGCTTTAATGAGCTTGAACTATAACTTTCATTTCCCCTGAATAATTGGCATCAGTGACATGAGGCAAAACCTGGAGAATTCTTTGTACTGGACTTCTGCCTTTGGTTGCTGCTTTTCTTCTATCACTTCAGTTTGGGTAGGCTGCTAGCGGCGGCTCGACTGTATTAGTACCAGTGGGTTCCCACACACACATTCGTCTTCTCTAAGTAACAGGAAAGCTTTTTCCCATAGCCACTGTCACTTCGCACAGCCACTGTGTACAACAGGTATAGATTTTGCTCTGACCACTGGAGGACTGTTGGTCCGATGGGCAAAGTCTCTAAACAACCACAATAGGGGCATTTATTCATTCTCTTGCAAAGTTAATATCATGAGATACTAGGTTGCCTCATGACTAAAATTGTTTGGTTTTGCCCAGATTCTGAGTACAGGCCCAGTGAATTTCTGGTGCTGATAGTGCGCATGCCAGTGCCAGAGGAGTTGGCCATCAGAAAGCCAAAGTGAGCCACAGACATGTCCCACACATTTGGCTCCAGATGCACATGCCGATAGCTGATGGCACATGCCAACCCCCTGGCTGGACTGGGCATGGGGCTGCACATGTGTCTAGGGAATCCCAGATGAGTCTGCCTAGAACGGGAGCACAGATGCCTCTCTGCACATGGCTTGTGCCCACCCCCCTGGAAGTGTAGCCATTGTGCCACCTAGAATTAGCTATGCATAACTTAAAAGAAGTTTTTCCTTTTTTTTTCTAACTGAGCAAAGCTAGAGGGTTTAAGCTCCATAGGTGGTACCTTTGGTTTACCCTCCTTTTTTTCTACTCAGGACTTTTATTTAATTTTAATGTACTTGGCTGTTACTCGGTCTCACTATGCACCTCACACCCACAGTTATGCTCCTGTGTTTAGCCTTCCTAGTGCTTGGCTTACAGGCTTGTGCCACCATGCTCTGACTCAGTGCACAACTTGGCACACCCAAGGGTGGAGCCAGCGCAGCACATGGTGCCAGGGGTGCAAACCATGGTCTCTGCTCTTGCCTAAGCTTTCCTAAACAGACACTTTTGTCTGCTGAGTTACCTTGCTGGTCCTTGACCTTAAAATAGTGCTGCATACTAAGTTTTTTTGTGTTCTTCTTAGAGAGTAAAGTAAATGCAGGGACCAAGGAAACATTTGTATGTACATCTATAAGTATCTGTGGCCCTTGAGACTTCATTGGTTCCATTTTAACTACCAATAATTTTATATAACTTTTCCTTTTTGGCTTCTCTTAAGCCTATTTTTCTCTTTAAGCTCACTTATTTCTCTTGTTGTAGTAAGCCAATTTCCTGCTCTAATGAACCTCCATCCCCATGCTTAACACCTAAAGAGCCAGTATCTCCTGCAAGCCTGTGCCTACTGGTTCTAACCAATTCTATTCCCTCCCCTGCTGCATCCACACTGGAAGCCCTCCTGCTGCCCACTTATCTCTTACCAGGTGTGCTTTTCAGGCACCAAAATGTCTGGGACTCCTTGGTATCTAATGTGCCATGGAGAGGAACAGCAGCAAGAATGAGATAAAAATAGATACGATATAAGAGCTGGGTCAAGTGGAGTACTGTTTGTCCAATGGGCAAAGGCTCTGAACAACCACAATAGGGGCATTTATTTATTCTCTTGCAAACTTAATATCATGAGATACTAGGTTGCCTCATGACTAAAATTGTTCAAGCAGGATGCATTTCTGAAGATGGAGGTAGATCTGTGGCTCTACCTACTGTGGCCTTGTCTTTTTTTCCCCCTGAAACCAGGGATTGAACTCAAACCCTCAGGCTTGCCAGGGAAGCACTTATTCCACTGGATCATCTCCCTAGCCCCATGGCCTTGTCTTGCCCTCACACATATGACCAATTTCCAACTTCAGCCATTTCCAACAATCTCTCATCCTTTAAATTGTAGGTGTTGGATATCAAGTCTCAGTGATGTGAAAGCTGACTGATACAAATATCTTTATAAAAGAAAAGTGATGGACTAGGATATTCTTTGAAGTTCTCTTATCTCTTGTGTTGTCTAAACCATAAGGTTTTTTTTCCCCCAGTATTGAGCAAGATTTTGGTTCAAGAATCTACTGTTTGAATGTGCTACCTGGAGAGAAAATTGGCTATCTTCTGTTGCACAGAAAAATATTACTTCTGAGGATGTAAGTTTACATTGAAGGCTCTACTGCAGTGGCTTTTACTGAATGAGCACTGAAGCAAGAAGACTACAGTCTAGAGATGATAGCCAGACGGTAGTTACACAGAGTCTGGTGGTCTCTTTTGGTGACTTATTCTTACCTTAATTTTCTCAGTTTTAGTAGCTCTTGAGTACCTACTGTGAGCCAACCACTGAGTTAAGTATTGAACAATAACCAATGAGCAAATCAGAGGTCTTGCTTTCATGGTTAATACCATAATCTGGAGCTAGTCTCCGATGTAGTATAATCAAATAACATTTATTTTTATTTTATTTTATTGAGAAGCTAATAGCAATATGACAGTTTCAAAGCTGATTAATAGGGCAGTTTCAATAATTAATACCTTGTATATTTTTTCCAGATACTAGTTCTTTAAGAACAATTGAATCTCATGATGTTTCTCTTAGTCATTTTACATTATGAATACTTAGGAATTAGACTTGTCTTTGGAAGATAGCAATGCAATTTCCAATTATCATTTAATGCCAAAACTCCCTCTCCAAGGTAGACTGAGGCTGACTTTGGACTAGAAGATTCTAGTGGGAAAGTGGTGGTTTCTTATTTGTTTTTCCTGCTCCATCTGTTCTCTTGCTTACTGATTTCTAAACCCTGCAAGTTTGGAGCAATGCAGGGATAAGACAAGATGAAGGACAATGGCACGGTCCAGGTCTTCCTGGATCAGTGACCTGACTTTTGTTCTTTGGAGCTAGTTGAAGTTTTTAGCTGTTCTTTTCTCTTGCAGAAAACTATTCTCAGAGGCTGCCAACCAGGTCACTTCCCAGCAGTTGTTTTGAGTTAGGTAGATGTATCCTGTTATGGAATTGACTTTGCAGTTTCTTCTATAGACATTTATTTCTAGCTTTATGCCTATGTTTTTCCAGCATTATACATCTGTAAGCTGTGGTAGTGGACAGAATAAAAATGATTTTGAATCTACTCTACCACCTGACATCTCCTTCAGGAAAGCACTGAGTCATCCCTATCCCTATCTCTTCAATAAATCATAGCGTGGATTTTTTTTTTTTTTAATCTTTTAACTGCCACTTGTGTATCCTTTGTCTTTGACTGTTTAAATTTCCTGATCAGGCATAAAACCATGAAAGACATCCACAACAAGTTTGTCAGGTAGTTCCAGGGATTTGAGCCATGACACTTGACTTGTGACATCTCCGACCTTTTCCAAGTTTCTAAGTAAAAGATTCAAAGTAGAGATTTATTGTTTATGCTTCAACAAGGCTTCTTTACAGTATACTCTCACCTATATTCTGTACCTTTAACATTTTAGAGTCTTTTGATTATTGTTTAACTGAAACAAATTTTAACACCCAGGAGTTTGGGTGAGGGGAAAGGATACATAGTAAATACAAAATTATAAATGTATTCTGAAGAAAAAAGGGAGCAGGTCAAATAACAGTGAATTAAAGTGCATGCAAGCAGGTGCAGGGGCCGGGGTTTGATCCCTGGGCCTGCTGTGTTGGCCCTGCCCCTGGGACACTGAGATAGCGAATGAGACTGAGTATGGTGGTGTGAGCCTGTAATCCCAGCACTTGGGAGGCTGTAAACAGGAGAATCATTATGCGTCCAATATAGTAGTGAGATCCTGAACACCCTGTAGGCCTTTCCCCAAAAATAAAAAAAAAAATAAAAAGGAAAGAAGCAGAAAAAGGTCTAAAAGAGTTTCAATGAGATGTTATTCATATACAATATAATTCATCTTTTCAAAAGCATATATTGCAGTGTTCCCAGTATTTTCAGAATTGTCAATCATCAATTCAGTCTAATTTTAGAACAGTTTAATGTCACTCAAAGGAAAGTTTCTCTGTCTTCCTCCTTTTCCTTTCCCCTTGTAGTCATTGTCACTTTCTGTCTGTATGAATCTCTAATTTTATAAAAATAGAATCGTACAATATATCACCTTTTGTGAATGGTCTCTTTATTAGGTACAGGGTTCTTAAAGTTCAGCCATATTGTATTTTTTTTCTTTCTTTTTTTTTTTTTCTTTCATGTACCTGGTGCAGGGTCTCATTATGCAGCTCGGACTCATAATCTTCCTGTCTTCATCCTCCTCAGCTCTGAGATTATAGACGTGCAGCACCATGGGTAGGCTCAGTGGCCGGCTTAGTGAGCCCAGAGCAGGTCTGGCATGGTGTGTGGTGCCTGGATGGAACCCTGGTTCCTGTACTTGTCTAAGCAGCCGTTTAATATGCTAAACTATCTTGCTGGCCCCATTTTGTATTTTCTGCTAGTACTTTATGAATTTTTATTATGAGCCAATATTCTATTGTGTGGACATGACATTGCATTCATATGTTCAAAATTGGATGGATAGTGTGTCGTTAGTACCTTGTAGCTGCTATGAATATTTGAGTATAAATTTTTTATGTATTTGGTACAGGATCTACAGGGTCTCACTACATAGCTTGGACTCCTAGCGATTCTCTTACTTTCGGCCTCCCAAACTCTGGGATTACAGGCACATCACTATGTCCATTCCCTGGGGTGGGGCCAGCACAGCAGCCAGAGGTAGAACTCCCCTCGCTGTGCTCTGCCTGTGGAGGAGCTTTAATTTGCTGAGCTATCTGTCTGCCCCCCAACCCTTTTTCTTTTTTTAATTTGTGTATTTGGTACAGAGTCTCACTGTGCCGCTCAGACTTGTAGTGATCCTCTTTTTCAGCCTCTTGTGCTCTGGGATTATAGGCACGTGCTCCTGTGCCTGGCTTCCATGCTTTTTCCGGGGTCAGGGCTGAGCCAGCACTGCTATGGTACCAGGGAACTAATGCAAAGTCCTTGTGCTTGCCAGGCAGGAATTTAGGTGGCTGAGCTATCTCCCCAGCCCTTGAGTACAAGTCTTTGAGAGGATGTATCTTTTTGTTTCTCTTTTGGTATATAATAGGAGTGGATTTTCTGGGATATGAAGTACGAAGTAGCTGCCTATTTAATATTTGAGTATTTGTTTATCAGAAAAATTTCATTATTTACATTATGTTCAGTAATAAATGAGGGTTCCAGTTGCTCACCTACACTTGTAATTGTCTTTTTTTTTTTAACTTTAGTCCTTAAGATTGGGATGTGGTGTCTTGTAATTAATTTAAACACTGATGATGCTCAAAATTCGTCTGCTTTCTTTCAATTTGTATACCTTCTTTGGAGGAATGCATATTCTTTTAATTTTCTCTTTTTGTTAATTAGATTTCTTTTTGTTTTTCAGAACCAGGGATTTAACTCAGGCTCTGGTGCTTGCTAGGCAAGCACTTGTTCTACTGAGCTATCTCCCTGGCCCCTAATTAGAGTTTTTGGAACGTTTAATGTTAGGTGAATGTTTTCTATTATGGATCCACTTCCCTTATCAAAGACATCATTTGCATACTTCTTTCCCAACTATTCACTTTATTTCCCTAAGTCATGGTACTGTCTAATGTTGGAATCCAATCTAGGTTTGCTGCTGTTGCTCTTGCTTTTTGTGTTGTGGCTAGGAACCACCGCTAGATATTATTGTGATTTCTTCTAAAAGTTCTACAGTTCACTTATAGTTATGTCTATACTCTATTTTTAATTAGTTATGTATATATATATATATATAAAATAGGTGTCTAACTTTGTTCTTTCTCATTTGGATACCCAATTATTCCATTAATTATTTGTTAGAAAAGAAATTGTTGAGCCTTAGCAGTAGTACTTCTATTGCATGACATCTTTGCTTACAAAATAAAGAAATCCAATTATAGAACCATTATATCTGGAGAGTTCAGGTATAAATATAAGGGGCTGGACAAACAGCTCAACCAATTAAAGTGTCTCAAGCAGGCACAGAGCCTGGAAGTTCGATCCTGGGGCGTGCTGTGCCGGCCCTGCCCTGTGGGTGCACTGAGACAGCAATTGAGACTGGGCATGGTGGCACATGCCTATAATCTCAGCTCTTGGGAGGCTATAAATAGGTGGATCGCTACAAGTCTGATATAGTAGTGAGACCCTGTAGGCCCTTCCCTAAAAATACAAAACAATTTTTAAAAAAGCCATCATAGGTATAAACATAATTGATTCCTGACTTTTTGGGAGAGTTCTTGACTTAGGTTTTAACTCCATAAAAATATTCTTCTCTATACATTTTTTATTTTTATGTGTTGGTAGTAATATATTCAAGATGTTTGCCTTTGCATCAAAATTCATTTTTCACTTTTCTTAAGGAATCTAATATTTCTCTCTATGATGACAAGATGAGCTCATGGAACAAATATGAGTGCTATTTTAAATTTCATGAAGCCAAAATTGCATTGAGAATCTTTTAAATACAACAGTGTCAGACTCTTACAAAAGGTCTTATGGTAATAGATAATAAATAGACTGAATATTCTACAAAGGGCATTTAAAAATAATTATATGACAGGAATAAAATTATAAAGATTTTGATATGAGTATACAAAAACAAATTCACAAAGTACTAAAAAGGTCTCTGCTTCAGCGACTTATTTTCACAATAATTTATATGGTCATTGATCTGTCAACCTAAATAATGATCATAATATATGTCAGTCTAGATGAATACTTTCAATTTGTTTGTATATTTGTGTGATAAAAAATGAACTTCGTCATACATTTATAGAGATTGCATTAGACCAACTTTTAAGAAATGCCTATTCATGTGTGTATTAAATTTTTACATAATTAAAAGCTTCTTTCTTTTCTGATTTACTTCCTTGACATTTAATTAGAGCTCTGGGAGGTAGGGGAGAAGAGAGATAGAATTACTTGTCCTAGTTATTTCTTTAACTGTCTTTTGTCATCATAAAACTTTGCCTTCCCTTTTTTACCTAGATATATATTTTACAGTGCAAAATAACCATTAAGATTATTTATAGAATAAGTGAGAAGGGTCAGAATATATTGAACATATTGAAGTTTCAAAGATGGATGTGACAGGACAAAGTGCTAAGGTGATTCTTCTGATGAGATAGAAATGTGGTCAGTTCAGGCACAGGCAGCTCTTTATGGGAGCCAAAATCCTAACACCTTTGACGGATAAATTAATGAATGGGAAATCTTCTTATATTCGCAGAACTTCAGGAATAAATTCCCATGTACAGTAATATAGTGCTGAACATGATTGACTTCAATACTAAGATCAATGATTCATTAATTTTTAATAATCTAATGATTGCAATTAAATAAAATTCTATGGTCAAATAGTAACAGCTAAGAAGAATCACATGGAGAGAAAACATTCCCTCCAGTTATCACACAGAACAAATTGGTCAAACAATGGCTGTGACCCATCCACATGGCTGACACTGACAAAGGGTCTACAAAGTGCAGCACAGGTTTTTAGGGTAAATCCTGAAGGGATTTGGCTGACCTTATCAGATGTGAAAGTTACATTTCTTGTTATAAAGGTCTTGCTTTATCTTGGTCTTAACCATCCAGCAGAAAAGTATAAAAATGAGGTATTAAAAAGTAAAGCCATATTAATATGCTGAGGCTCAAGTCAAGAGCTTCTGACATTGCCAGTCCTACAGATAACCCACTACTATCAAGGACTACTGGGTCATATTGGATTATTTTGATGAATTCATTCACCTACAATATTTATTTATTTATTTTATTTATTTATTTATTATTTTTGAAATTTTTTTTATTCAAATAGAATCACACTCAACAATCAGTATCTGAAATGACTAGACATTTCTCAGAAAGGAAAATGGCCAATAAATACATAAAAAGTGTTCAACACCACTGGTCATTAGAGAAATACAAATCAAACCAATCCTGAGATTCTCTCTTACTCCAGAAAGAATGAATATCAAGAAAGCAATTAATAAAAACACTGACAAAGCTGCAGAGGAAAGGAAACTTTCTGTTGTTGGTGAGAATATAAGCTAGTAGTACTACAGAAATCATTACAAACAGGCTTCAAACAATGCAGAAACTCCACTGAACCCAGCCAGGGCCTTCTAGTTACTGTCCCAAGAATTAAAGACAGATCACAGCACTATACATGCCTGTGTGTACAGCAGCACAGCTCCCACACCACACTCTGTGTCCCTGTCCAGCACCCTCCTGGTCCATCACTGAGTGAATGCATACAGGAAACACAGCATCCACACACTGGAGCTCCTGCTCTGACACAAGGATACCTGAGTCATCTGCTGGAAAACGGGTGCATCTGGACACTGTTAGTGAAATGAATCAGACATACATGCTTATATACATGTTGTTTTTCCTTTAGGAGGAAGCAAAATAAAAAGTAGGTAGGACAAAGTAGGCAAATCTTTTTGAAATGGACAGGGGATCAAAATGGAGGTGAAAAAAGATGAAAAGGGGACAAAAAGGGGAATTCAGATGTCACATGCATGTACCAACTTTACAGAGGGAATATAAGCATTATGGACTGCAAACATGTTCTACAGAAAAATGTCTAGGTCATGTAGCTGGAAAACATTTGACTTGGAAGGGCCAGGGAGATGGCTCAATGGAATAAGCACTTCCCTGGCAAGTGCAAGGACCTGAGTTCAATTCCCTGGTTCTGCAAAAAAAAAAAAAGTATTTTTATTTGTACTTCAATAAAATAAAAAATAAATTAAAAAAACCAAAACAAACAAACAAACAAAAAAAAACATCTGAATTGGGTTTTGGTCTCAATGCATTGGCACCAACCACAAAAATAATGGTCCTGATCAAGGCCCAAGTGAGAAGATACAGGAATTTGTTTTCATTGGTTTCTAAAATATATTAACTTTAATTGAAAGATGTATCCTTACAAACTTGTGTAAATAACCTTGACTTTAAAAGGCAGTGGGCATTAAA
>PVKA01002893.1:0-117594 GCA_004027165.1 Ctenomys sociabilis
TTTTTTTTTTTTTTTTTTTTTTTTGTCTTTTTGAGACAGGGTCTCGCTATGCAGTTCAGGCTGGCTTTAAGCTCACTTTGTAGCTCAGGCTGGTCTCGAACTCACAACAATCCTCCTGCCTCAGCCTCCCGAGTGCTGGGATTACAGGCATGCGCCACCACGGATTCTTGGTTTCTTGATTTCAAGATTTCAGCAGTTTAAGACTTACTGAGGAAAGTTTGTAAGTTGGAAACATGGTATAGCATGTTTTACTTGGAGATTAGCTACAAATTGTGGAGTGGAGTCACAGGTTTTACAGTAGCATATAGACTTTCTGGAGCCAGGCTACCTATTCCTGACCAGAATGGATGAGGTGATGGCCGTCTGGAACATTATGGAACTTACGATTTTGTCCAGAACTCCTTCAATTTCCAGAGGAAGGTGCTTTAGATAAATGAAATTTTGTAGCAGATCCATGTCTGGAAGCGAAGGATACCAGTCCCATGTTTTCTTCCACGGTATCCTAGTGTTTCCGTAATGAGCTCTGTTACTAGAATTAGAGAATATCTTACCTAAATTACATCCACTGTAATGATTGCCAGTTTAAGAAAATTTTGGCCATATATATATATATATATCCTCTGTTGTTTAATTCAGAGAGTCTTTTTAAGTAAAACTTTGGTCTATGTAAACTGTACTACTATGAGCCAGTACATTTATCATATCCATCTTCTTCTATGATCAGTTTACTTTTTTTTTCACATTGAAACAAAACGAAATGGAAAGGAAACAGTCCAGCATGTTCTCATTGCTTTAAAAACACAACATGTCTGTGAGGCCATCACATCTAAGTTAGTTGGCTTCTCTTGAGCTGCTACTGTGTATGTATATAGAGCATCCAACAAACAGGAAGAACGTGTTAAATGGAATCATCTGGTCACGTGTAGCTGTACTTCTTTTATAATGTGATACTATAAAATACATATAACATACTAATTTATCAAACTTTCAGAGGCTTCTTGTTCCTAAGAGTAATTTATTTTGAAATGCATGTCTTAGAAGACAATAGTAATGGTAGAATAGGTCATCAGTAGGACTTAGTTTCTATCCTGTTCATCCTGGTTGAATAATTCATAGACTGTCAGCTTAAAGTCTTTATATTCCATGCTTTTTATTTTAAAATGTAAAATTGAGAACCCTTCTTTGAGGAATAGATTTGGACTAGTACCTATGTGCCTTTTGTAAAAGTTTAATGGTAAAGGATCAAGCAGAACTCTTTAGCAAATTTGGATTAGTGGTCGTGTGAAGGTTTATTGTCTGTGTCAGAGAGGGCTTTGTGATTTGCAAGGCGATTCAGCTTGGCTGCCAGTGGGGCTTTTCAAAGGATGGAAGATACTGCCCTGGGCCTCCAAATTCTCTTTTGCAGGCACATTCAGTTTGCCTCAGAAAATCAATGAAAGGTCCTTTCAGTTACATTTTTGTTTCTTGTTGAAAATAGAGTAATTTAAAGAATAAAAGAGGAAAAAATTAAAGTAAGTGTGCTAGTCAGAGATTACTGTGGTAATGTTTTCCTCTGTGCATGTTTGTTATTTTTCTATCTGTAAATTTTCTGTAACATGATATTAAGCCTTTTAATAGAACCAAATTTCTACTGAGTTGGCTGTACTGACATACTATTTATTATCTTGCTTTTTCTACTTCACACTTTAATTTTGACCCTCCTCCAATATTATAATATTAGTGTATTGATGTCATATTTCAGCTAAAATGAATGAGAGTTTCTTGGTAAATTGTACTTTTTTTTTTTTTTTTTTTACTACATTGAGGCAGACATTTGAATAAAGATAATTTTAGCCCTAAGGGACTATACAGAACAAATTTTGTGATGTTCGCTTTCTTCTTTCAGGGTTCCTCCAGCTGGATTTAGTAAGCTAGGCCATTGCTCTCATTATGGTGTTTGATTTTCTTTCCATTCATTCCACTGTAAAACAGCAGGACTGAAGTGAGTGAGGTGTTAAAAGTCTGTAAGGGAAATTTCCAGAGCCCAATGTGGAAAGGCACAGCAGTGTGATGAGAGACTGTGCTGTGTTTCCCCAGAAACTGTGGCAGGTGTGTTCCACTTACTGTGCTTTTGCAAATTACGCATGAGGCATAGGGTATTTATTGTTTTTGTCTTTTCTGAGATTCTGGTTGTCCATACATGAAGAAAGGGAAAAAACAATAGGCAAAGGAAAGATCTCAGAGCCCACAAAGCAAATATTTTTGCAGAGTTAGGATCAAACCCTACATTTTAAACTTTATCAAGGATCCAGGAAGAAGGCTCAGTGGAATAAGTGGTTCCCTGGCAAGCACAAAGGCCTGAGTTCAATCCCTGGTTCCACCAAAAAAAAACTTTATCTGAGTTCCATGTCATGCCTAAGATGTTTGATATTCAGATATATAGTGAAGTTAAACCCAACTGCATATGTACTAGGGTAGTAGTAAGCTTCTCTTCTGGACCGTTAACAACCTAAGTTGGCAGACCAAAAATTAGAGAAATAGAAGGTCTGAAAGGACAGTCAACATTTTGGCCCTAGCCTTTCAAGGTCAGTGAAGACTCAGGTCATAGGAGAACCTGTAGTGTAACATCATGTTACTAAGTTGTGTCCCAAATTTTCTGATTAAGGAGATTATGGGGCCCCAGAGCAATGTGATTGATGATGTAGAGTGTGCCTAAAGAGAGTCACATGGAGAAAAAACATTGTCCCAGGCTTTCGTAGAGAGCAAATTGGTCAAACAGTGGCAATTACACATCTACGTAGCTGATACTGACAAAAGATCTCCAAACTGCAGTACAGGGTTACAGGATAAATCCTGAGGGAACTTGACTGACCTTATCAGATATAAAAGATACATTTCTTGTTACATAGGTCTTGCTTTATCTTTGTCTGAACCATCCAACAGAAAAGTACAAAAACGAGGTAAAGTAAAGCCATATTATGCTGAGCTCAAGTCAACAACTTTCTCAGATAACCTACTACTGTTGTTGACTGCTGGACTGTATTGGGTGGTTTTGCTGAATTCACGCACCTATAGTATTTAGATGCCAAAGGAATACCCATCTCTGACAGGACTAAACAAAAAAAGAGGATACAAAGGAAGGACCATTCTGTATCTGTATATACAGTACAGTTAGGATAGATATACACCTACTTTTGCTTAAATCAGTGAGAAGAAAGATTTGCAGTAATAATGTTTGGACAGGAAATCCTGTCTGTATCTTGTACTATGGATAACGACTAAGAAGATAAAAATGTACAACGTATCAATTATTGAAACTGCCTATTAATCAGTTTTGAAAATGTCTTACTGCTATTTGTTTCTCAATAAAATAAAAAAAAAAGGATGGATATATAGCTACTTTCTCTTAATTTAATAAGAAGAAAAATTCATACTAATAGTGTTTGGACAGGATATCATGTCTGCATCCTGTGCCATAAATGACTACAAAGACAACAATATACAATATATTAATTGTTGTATCTCTCCTACTAACCTGTTTTGAAGCTGTCTCCTTGCAATTTTTTTCTCAATATTAATAAAAAATAAACTTTTATCTAAACAAAAAATTTTGATTTAAAAAAATTTTCTCTGCAAAGGCTTAAAAACATGAGGCCTTAGTGTACAGTTACTATAGTTTCTATAAACTAGTAATTTATACTGCTGTCACCTATATTTTATTAGCACTATTTTGGCATCAGGAAATTATTTCTCATTTAGGATTAAAAATATTTAATGGCTTCTGAAATTATCAAACATTTATGGGATATGTACTGTTGGTAGGAAATGGGCATCAGGTTAGGCCTTGTGAAATGACAGGCATGCAGTGTGATGTATTTATGAAATATGTATGCTCTTCAGGGTCATCTCTGGCAGTGAAAGTGGCATGGTGTTAATAGCCTGGCATATTCCATATGGGAAGGGAAGGAGGTGGAGAAAGATAATGTAGTAGTTTTGCCATAAACCAGGTGTGAATGAGAGGTCCAGCAGGCTGAGGTACAATGATGTTGGACTTGAGGCAGAGCAGAGGCTGGCTTAGAACCCAGAGGGTAGGTCAGGGAATGTAGAGGGATATTCTGATAGCTGGGGACACTCAGAAGTGCTGTGACACTACATGGTGGACAGGTAGCGTGGTCCTGTGGATCATAGACCTTCTTAATGAAAGTATTATTTCAGGAAAACTTTTACCTATAGTCCACTGCATAAATACAAAACAAAAGCCATCTGTTTTATCCAGGTTTCCATTGCTGAAATGTGATACCCAACACTGACAAGTGGAAGGAGGAGAAGTTTGATTAGGCTCTTAGTTTCTGTGGTTTAATTCCACAGTCAGCTGGCTCCAAAGCACGGTCAGGACCACAGAGTATTATGGATCAGAGCTGCTTAATTCATGGTTGCCAGGGAGCAGCATAGGGGGTGGTGCAGGAGGAGGGTTTTGGGGTACAGATAGAGACCTCAGAGCCACAGCTCCATGACCTTTCAGAAACACCAGACTCATGCCTTACTAATCCCCTGGGCAGCTCCCAAACAAATCTAGTTGACAAGTTGAATCATCACATCATTCTTGATGTTCACAGTGGCTTTAAAATAAAAATGCTAAAATAAAGAATGAGACAGTTAAAAAAAGAAAAGACTTTTCCTGGTGAGTTTGAAGTAAGAGGTAGG
The DNA here is from genome assembly GCA_004027165.1 of Ctenomys sociabilis. Taxonomy (NCBI): domain Eukaryota; kingdom Metazoa; phylum Chordata; class Mammalia; order Rodentia; family Ctenomyidae; genus Ctenomys; species Ctenomys sociabilis. Next base: position 4,684 of record PVKA01002893.1, read on the forward strand.
GGGAAAAACTACATCTTTTTATTTATATATCTAAAGTTCTATAAATAATATAACTTGTTTTAAAAATGGTGGAAGAACAAAATCAGTAAATACAGACCAATTGGCATTATTCAGATTGTTAATTCACTGTAGATTTTTGAGGGGAGAGGAAGAGTATGAGAGAGACTGGGAAATTGCAAATAGCAAAAATTTGAATCTGGATTTCTTTCTTCCCACAAACTATTGCCAATGCTCTTCTAAGCTAAGGTTTCTTTGTTTTGTTTTGATTTTGTTTTTTGATGTGACAGATTTGTTTTATCACAAAACTCATCAAAGTATAATCTGTTTCCTAATTTTTTTTTGTCCTGTAAAAAAAATACCAAACAAAATAATATGGTTCTGTATTCACCTTGGTTTTATATGAATTTTGCAGTAATAATGAATGTCTAGTTAATTTATAGAACTTTAATTGTATTTTATCCTATAGGAATGAAAAAAGTTTTTCTTTTGTTTTATAAAACAATGCTTGTTACAGATTACAAAAAGTTTTCTTTATTGACATAGACAGTCATTAAATCCAACAAGTTTGTGAATGATCACGTAAAACATTTCGTAATAAATTTTCCAGGTAGAAAAATTTGTAGAAGTCATCAGTAGGATATTGTTAATCCTGCTTCAGCATCCCAGTGAAGTTAAGATTATTAGCATTTAAAAAAATGTTTGAAAAGCTTTCTGGAAAATAATCAAGAGAAATTTATTACAGGCCTACTTTTAGGATATTTCCAAATGTATGTGAATGATCATTCAACCTTGGAACTATCTATTTCCTGGCCTGATTTGCCTGCTCCACTGTAGCCACCCAGCTACAGCCTCTGTCATCTTTATCTTTGTGTCACATTTCCTAGGTCATGTGTGGCATGAAAATATACTTAAGAAAGATTTGTAGAATAAATGACAGATTGGATATTTCAAATTCTGGCATTTTCTTTGCTGTTTATGCAGTCATGAGAAACCATCATGATCACTGATGATCTTAATGTGAGAATGACTCTCAAAATTGTAGTGGATGATAATGCTTTTTGGAAAAAATAAAAAACAATCCTTATGAGTTCCAGGCCAGCCCATGCTACATAGTGAGTTCAGGCCAGCCTGTACTACAAAGCCAGACCCGTCTAAAACAATCCCCAATGAGGTAGTCCTTGTAGTTAAAACTTTGCACCTAATTCAGAGAAGAACTTGCTCAAGACCTATGGAAACAGTGAGGATGTAAACCTATTCAAACTAAAGAGCCAAAGTCTTGCAGAATACTTAAAAGTTAAGTAGAATGTATTTTGAGTATCTTTTGGAAGCTTCACTAAAGATACTACATTTCAACATTTCATCATTTCATATTTGCATGATTTTAATAGGATATTTGTAAATGTCCATTTACAGATATTTTAGCAAGCAGATGTATTTGTCTTACAGACAGATTCATTATTTTGAAATTTAGCCTCTTGCTTTTAACAGATAACATGTTGAAGTGTTATGGTTTGTGTCTACATGTCCTCCCAAAGCCTCATGCTGCTTTTGGGGGTAGATTAAGGATATGTGATGCTGGCATTGATTCACTGAGAGTTGCCATTAAGAATATTAACTGTCCCCTAACCTAAGGGTGGATTGCCTGGATAAAATACAAGGGACAGAAAAAAAGCTGTCTTTGTCACTGCTGGTCTGTTTTGACTTGCTGCTGCTGCTGGTCTTCAGCTGCCTCTTCCCATGTCTGTGATATCCCTCTGCCATGTGTCATTGTGCCTTGAAGCCTGGTGATTATAGGCTAAAACTTCTACAAACTGTTAGCCAAGTGAACCTTTCCTCCTTTAACTTTGGGTGTTGAGTATTTTGTGTCAACAAGGAGAACAGTAATGAAGACAGTAGTTTGGTACCAGAGAAGTGGAGTCGTTGCTGTGACTCTACCTGACCAGTGGCTCAAGAGCGTTGGGGAGTGGCTTGTGGGAAAAGTTTGAAAAGGGTTAGAGATTCTTGCAGAGAAAGCAGCCCTGGAAAACATTAGGTGGCACTTGATGAGAGATTGCAGCCAGAGATGAGAAGACCAGAAGTTGGTATAAATGCTGCCTGTAAATATTAGGCTGGGAAGGAGGACCACCTTGGCTGTTGGATTCTAGATGGTTGTGTTATAGCTGGGCAGAAAGTTTGTCTGCATTTTGCTTGTACATCTAGAGACTGCCTGAGATGAGATGGAGGTTAAGGAAAGTAGACAAACTAATTTAGAATGAGAAATTTCAGAGCAGTTGAATGTGGAGGCCATAGAATGGCTACTTTGGAGGGATTTTAGCCAGATTTATGTTGAGAATCAAGAGCAGAGACCAACAGAATGATTTAAAACATTTTGAGTTTGGCCAGAAAGGGAGCCCCAGGAAAGTTGTGGTCTAAAAGATGGTACAAAGTAAAAGCTGGTCTCTGAAAAGACTATTGAGAAAGAGCCAACTATTTCAGAAGACAGCAATAGAAAATATGGCCTGAGGACATCACAAGAACTAGAAGAACTCCACCTTTTACTACATGTAAATTGCAAAAAAGGAACACTTTGCTTTAAGAAGAGAACCCCAGAGCACTGGTTCCAGAATAGTCACAGCCCAGAGAAGCAGAAGCCTGGCTACTGTTTCAACCAGCAGCAGACCTTGGTAACATTCATGTGGTGCTGATTTTAGGTCCATGCAAGAATTGTGAGGTCCAGAAGGCTTCCAGCCCAGTTTCAAAACAAGGCCTGAGAGCGCAGTGGGTGAAGCTGTGAGCATGAAGCTGAAGATGTATTGCAGACCCCAGAAGTCTGGAGAAGCCAGGAACATGAATTTTCTGAGGAAAACTGTAAGGAAGGAGCAGAGCCGGCCCAAGAGAAACCATGGAAGCTACAACCACAGTAGTGTCATAGGCACAGGACCATCTAAGCCCTTCAGCGTTCACAGATTGCCAGGAATGCTGAAGTGGAACTGTGGGATTTAATGTTCAGTCGGCTGGATTTTGGACTTGGTTTGGTCACATTCCTTGCTACCCCATTTGTAACTTTTGGAACAGAAATATCTGTATTGTGCCATTGTGTGTTGGCAGTGTTTAACATCTTTTAAAATTGTACAGGGTCTCTCTATGAATCTGCCTTAAATCTCAGAGCAGGCTTTGAATTTAGACTTAATAGCAATGCTGAAAGTGTTAGGACTTAGCAAGTGTTAGAGATGAACTGACTGCATTCTGCATAAAGGGATGTACACGAATCTTTGGGGGAGTGGGGAGAATGTTACAGCTTGTGTCTAAATATCCCCACAGCCACTTGTGGTCGTAGATATGTCTTTTTGAGGATGGATGAATCAAGAATGTGTGCTGGCAGAATCAGGATATGATGCTGGGATTGATGCACTGTGAGATGCTAGGATTAAAGTTCTGAATGGACAAAGATATAAGGGACAAAAACAGAGCTGCCATTGTTGCTGCTGCTTGTCTTCTGCTACGTCTTGCCTAGTCTGTGGTGCCCCTCTGCCATACTGCCCTGCCTTGGAGCCTGTTGATTATGGCTGAAACCTCTGCAAACTTTCAAGCACATAAGTCTTTCCTTCTTTCACCTTGATTGTTGAGTATACTCTGGCTTCGTTTCAGTTAAGACAAAGTGAGCATGTTTGGATTCTTTTCTTTCCCTCTGTCTCTTCCTGGGCCTTCCTCTCTCTGTTCTTTCATTCTTTCTTCATTGCTGATGATTGAACCCTGGCCAGGCAAGCACTGTATTCTTGAGCTATACCCATAACTCCATATTTGACTTTGACATCTTTTCACTCCCCTTAGAGGTACTGACAGCTTTAAAGCATTTGAGCAGGGGAAATGAGCAAAAATCTAGTTTTATTTAAGACTGTCTGGATTACTTTAAAAATAGACCATTTTCACGAAGGAGAACTGCAACCGTTACTACATCAGTTTATCTCCTCTCTTGAGATTTAAAATGTTCTCAAGGTCAAAAACTGTGATACAATTCTCTAAATGCATCTTGGAGGGCGCTTTATCCTGGGTACAGTAGAAATTGCTCTTCTGTCGGACATGAGTTTCGCTTAAGTTCCAGTGTTTATAGTTTTTATGTCTTGCTTTTTTTCTTACGTTGAATTTGTTTCATCTTGTAAAGATTAAGAAGATCATGTTCTAGTTTTTAATCGTGAGAGTTGAATTATTAATGATTTCTAAATAAAAAATGAACCTGCTTTTCTTCTACCAAAGGCAGTACAGTATATTCTCAGAAACTTTGAAGCTTATTAAAGTCAAGTGTCATTTAAAGTTTTTTTCTAATTCATCATTTGAGAGCTTTTCATTTCCTTAGTGATTTGTGACACAGCTGTTTCTCAAATGGAGAGAATGCAGGGCCACACACAATCAACAGCAAGCTGGTCACATCCTTTATGTGTGGCTTACATCTGCTGGTGGCTTCCAGGCAGACCTTGAATTTAAAAAAATTAGTTTTTCAAATTTAAAGTACCAAATCATGTTCTCTGTAATTAGGGTATACTTCCTCCTCCACCTTGTATTATAATAACCTCTCTAGGTTGTTTTGTACCATGTCTGATACTTTTGTTAATTAAGATTAAGATTAAATAAGATTATTAAATCTTTGTCAACAGATTTTGACTTTTTTCATTTGTTTTAAGTAGGGAAGTTCTAGTGTCAAACATTCCTCATTAGTAAGCACTGAATCCTTCCGTTACGTAGTTTCCATATTATGAGAAATCAGATGGGCTTACGGAAACTGGCTAAATGGGGAGAAATAGTGCACTAGGCAGAGGCACTTCATCTATAAGAACATGTGATATGTCATTCTTGCCTTCCCCCCCATTCCCCTATAGATAGATGTAATTCTTGGATTTTATTTTCAAGTTGGACATCTTTTTAATGGGTATCTAGGGTAGAAAGCTAGGCAGTGAAGAAAGCACATACAGCCTATCAAACTATATCACAAGATCACAGATTAAAGCTTATTTGCTCTGATAATAAGTATAAGTGGCATCAGACAGTAGATTTATCTTTCAGTTCTTTTAATGTCTTAATATGGATTTCAACTTCTGAATCAGTGTGTAATAATGAATATAAAATAATTTATGTAAATTTATATAGTGCATATCTGTGAGTGTAAGTATAAAAGAAATATGTCAGATTTTATATCCTGCTGTATTGTGAAAATATAGTTTGAAATGGATGCATCCAGATACTTCTGATGACATCAGTTGGGTTTCTTTCTAGACTGAAGGCAGGATATATATTTACAGTGTCTCAGTTTATAAAAAAAATAGTTAAATTAAAATGTGATACATTGTAGGAAGAAGAAAATGCAACTGTATGCCCATATTGTAATTTACCAGTGGTTAGCTGTGATTATCAGAGCTTCTAGACCCTAATAAATGTCACTATTTTCTTTGTAAACTTGTGTCTATATAGCCACTAGATCAAATATCCAAGATGCATATCATTGTTTTTGTACCTTAAACCTTGGATCTAACAAGTAAAAATGAAAAACATGTGGATATGATTAAAGAACAAAGAAGCAAGGGGATGGAGAGTAACCAGTTCAGAAAATAAGAAACAGTTGGTTTACTCTAATTAGAAACATCTTGATGTTTCTTTTTCTTTTGTATGCACCAATTCAAAGTTTGATGGAAAATTAACTATTTGTGCTAATTCTAGGAATAAATTCTTTGCAGATCTTCTGAGGTGACGTTATGTTTTCCTTAAATTCTATAATCTTTAAAGTTAGTTGCAGTTTATATTGGCCTCAAGCCTTTCTTTGGTACAGTGAACTAGTTCACATTTTATTTCTTTGCCTGAGTGTCTTATTTCTGTGATCTGCATGAGAAGACAGTGCATTAGAGGTGCAGCTGATCCACAGACCCCGCTCTGTGATCGCGTCCTGCTGAGGTGGGGCTGGAGCTGAGCGCTTGCTGGCGCATGCACGCGCGTGGCTGATGAGTCGCAGGGTGCTCGTTGTCAGGCGTCCAAATGAAGCTTGATCTCGGGCCCTGATAATTCCAGGTTATGGAACTAGCTTATTTCTTTGTTTTTAGGATGATGTGTTCATGGAAATTATACAATTTATACATCATTGCTTTCTCTTCTTATTTACTTTCCCTACTTTTTAATAATGGATAGCCTTATTTATTCTGTATTCATCTTACAGAGGAAGTTATGTTTCTTTTGTAAAAATAAACTTTATTTTTAGTTATTATGGAAACTTTAAGAAACATGAAATACCTTTCCATAATGGTCACTGGAGTAACTAACTATACTAATACAATTAGTTTATCTAGAAAATTAGACTTCAGTGTTAAACAGCAACTATAAATGGCACTTGTGTGCACATTAGGGTCATTTCATTTCTTGAGATTTACTCAAGGTCTGGTCAGGGTCCTTAAGTCCAGTGGGGCACAGTAAGACTTTTCCCATTTGATGGGCCTACAGGGGCCTGTTTGGCTTCTCTCAGAGGCTGGGAGTGCAAATTAGTGTTCAAGCTTTGGATATGGTCTATAGACAAACTGTGGGAGTTCAGAATATACAGTACTGTGCTTAGCAGATCTCTGATGTGCAAAGTAAATTTGACTACTTGAAATCTTAAGAGAATATAATTCTCCCAAACAATTAATATGGATAATTATTTGCTTTATCTTTAAAATAATTTTGCATGTAACATTTATACAATCAGAGTATTGTGACATCCTATTACTGATTACCATTCATGCTACTGGAAAATCATATGTAAAATGGAAAACAGTTTTCCTTCTCCAAAACTCTGTTAGATTTTTTACCTTCATGGGTTTCTTTACTGTCACCCCCTTTACTAGTGGGACAACTCTGACTAAACCATCACTGCTCAAGTGGGCAGTCAGAATGTTTTCAGTGGTGCTTATGAGTTGGATCTCCAGGGGATGGGAATACCCTCCTCCTAGGGCAGGCGGCCACCAAAGTGTCTTGTGAAGAGTAAGCGTGGTGGCTTGAAGTCCTTGAAACCAACACAGCTTGTATTTTATGTGAGAGAAAAGGACCAGACTTCCTCAGATGGCCAGGAACCCTTTAGTTGTGGAAAAGAGCATGTGGTCGGGAAGAAAAGGAACTTCTCATGAAGAGGGACACTCACTGACTGCATCGGCAGATGATGCCTACTCCGTAATGAATACCAAACTGCACTTCGATTTGTTGAGTGATTAAACACACACTATTAAAAATGCAGATTTGTTGAGTGATTAAACACACACTATTAAAAATGCAGCAGAGAACCACAACTTTCAGTGACAGTGACATGTTGAAATGTCATGTGATTTTGTTAATTTTAATCTTTGTTTTCCAGTATGTTTTCTTTGAATCCTAGAACATTTGTCTCGTAGCCTGTGAAACACATAGGTGTAATGTGTGCGTGATGGTGATTCTCAGTAAACGCGAATATTAAAAAAGCAAGGCCACATTAAGCCTGAAGTGTTCCTCAGTATTTTGTGTTGTACTTCCTTCTTTATTATCTAAAATGAATAGATTATGGATCACCATAATTAGTTGCATTCTAATGGTAGAATTACAGAATGCTTGCAGGTGATAGTATTATTTTGCAAGATGGAACATTTTAAATTATGTCAGAATCCCAAGAAATGTGCAACTTAATATAAATGTGAAATTCCTTTTTCTAACCCACTTTCGCATACAGCTATAACATTTTTCCCAAGATAGAAATACCATCATGCCTTTAGCCCTTATTAATCTACTTCAAGTCCCCATTTCTTATACTGCTTAACCAGAGCAACATATTAAAACTGCCCGATAGCCTTAAAAATAGCCATATATCTGAACTGCATCATCAGAAAATTCGACTTTTAAGCAGTAGGAGTGTGTATGACAAGTTCGCTCTTTGGTGGAGATGCCTTTTATATCGTCCCCAAACCAACTTTGCTGATCCTGCCTTACTTCATTTATTCCTGTTAGTTTTGTTCTAGTAATCATGCCAGACAAAAGAAGTATACAGATTCATAGTTTTATTCCTTACCTGTACACTTCTTTATGTAGTTCCTTAGATACCCTTCTTGATCCAGGGGCCCCAGACCCAGCGCGGCTCGGCTGGTGAGTGAGAGCTCCAGGCCCGCCGCTCCGGAGGGACCTTTCCCAGCAATCCCCTTTCCCAGCAATCCTGATTCCATTCAGGGGCCCCAGACCCAGCACAGCTCAGCCAGGAACCAACAGAGGGGAACCACAGGAGCTGCAGCAAAAAGGAACTGAACACAACAGCTAGATTGAGGCCAGGCATAACTGGATAGTCTCAAACTTAATAGACTGGCACCCGAATCTCATTCCATGCTAAGGTTATAGCTGCACCAAAGCTCTACACCAAAGATCAGAGGTCAGTGCTATACAAAATGACAAAGACAAGGAAAAAATGCAGTCTTAGGCCTCAAGTCCACCAGTAAGTGCAGGGACACTAGCTCAGCTGAAATGAATGAATTAACAGATACGGAAGCAAATGAACAACGGCAAAAAAAAGGTATAGAGGAGCTCAGACGAGAAGTAATTCCTGAAATAAAAAAGAAATATCTGAATACATAGCATCTGAAATAAAGAATCAAATGCAAAAACACTGGCGGAAAACCAATGCTCACCCAGAACAAGTGCAGAAAGCACCATTCCAGCTGAAATGTATGAATTAACAGCATCTGAAGCAAAGAAACAAAGCAGAAAGGTCATGAGGATCTCAAAGAAGGAATAATTTCTGAAATCAAAAAATAATTCTTTGGAAAAAAAAAGAATTCTTTGAAATCATAGCATCTGAAATACAGAAACAAATCCGGAAATATGCAGAGGAAACCCAACTTGGAAGAAACACTGCAGACAAAGAATAACTACCTCTAAAGAAGACATGGATTAAAAAAAAAAAAAAAAAAACAGGGGATACCTCTTCTCTATTCTATGTCTTTCATCAGTCAAACAGCTACTCATCTTTCTCAATTGTTCTTTAATGACAAAATCCTTTACTTTCCAAGGTGGATAATATCGTATCCTTTTTGTTTTGCATTTATGTGTTTTTAAGTGCTTATCTTCCATTAAACTGAGCTCAGTGTAATTTATATTGTTTATGTTCATGGGATTAATGCATGCATAAATAATAAAATAAAAGCTCATTAGGAATTTAAATGTATATTACTTTCTCTGGGCATTATTTTCAGAATATGATTAATTTGAGAGTCATAATCAACTACTAAGATCTACTTTGCTATGTATATAATTCTATTTGTTTTAATGTAGATTCTCATTAAAACTTATTTACATGTATATCTATTTTGATCTTTATTTTCCCTCATATTTTCAGACGGAAACTCACGAAACTCTCCCTTATCTTCAGTCACATGCTGGCAGAAATCAAAGCAATATTTCCCTCTGGGCAGTTCCAGGGAGATAACTTCCGTATCACAAAAGCAGATGCTGCTGAGTTCTGGAGAAAGTTTTTTGGTGATAAGTAAGTAATTCTCCTCCCCTTCAGTTTGGGTCCATCTTTGAAGGGTGTTACCACCCTTCCTCCAGCTGCTTATGGTATAGATTGTACTGAATATTTTGAGAATGTATTTGCATGTTTTTGGTGAGTGATTTAATTAACTGATAAGTTTTCTAAAGCAGCCATCAACAATATGCCTCAATAATGGAATGATTTTGGTATTATAAAGTAAATGTCAAGGTACAGAATATTATATATTTTATGAGAGTTCATTGAATCAATTTGCTTGGAGAAGCAGATACTGGTATCCTATATAGGCTACTGTTTTAATTCTTTGCTTAAAAGTTCATATTCCATAACTGAGAAGATTAGATATATAGAATATTGCTATACACTTTTGACAATCTTGATACTTTAACACTGCTGAACACATGTAACACTGATTTTCTTTGCTGTTTTTGTTACAAAGTTCCGTATATAGTTGCCATCATTGTACTTACCTAGGTAATTCATACTTTAATATATAGAGGGTTTTTTTTTTTTTGCTTTAAAACAAAGTTTTTTTACTTTGAGTTTAGGTACAAAATAGAACATTCCATCCATATTCTAGAAATTTTGTAACTGTTTATAATTGTTCCTACATCCAGTCATAAGTAAGAAATTAAGAAAAAAAAGATCCTCATGTCTTTGTATAAATTAGAATAACCAAAAGCTAGTTAAATATTTGTGCAACATGCAGCATGACAGGCTTGGCAAGTTTGAGAGGAAGAATGAGTGGATTAATATTTGTGCCTCCACCCTAAGCCTGCAGCAAATGGCTGGTAACCTTCAAAAGAAACATTCCCATAAAATTGAAGAACTTTGTAGAGGAAACTGTTCATGGTGTTTCTCTTTTAAAAACTAAAATTTCTGATGAGGTCTAAAATTGTTTACTTATAAAGTTAATAAAAAGTGGAAAGATTGTTCATAGGTCTTTCAAGGGACTTTGTTGGCCTCATAATCATAGAAAACTACACAGTGGAAACACCTTTTTTCCTGTTATTTATAACCACAGGTACCAAGGGCTGAAATTTCTGTTCACCTGTTTCATGAGAGAAAGTACTAGTACACCAACTGGGAGGTTCTTGAAAACTGGTTAACTAGTTTCTCTATATTCCAAAGCTTTTTTTACCTTTGTCTTCTGTTTTCACTGATTACAGAGAGCTGTATAATTTGGCTCGAGCCTTTTTATTTTCTGGATGAGAGCCAAATTTCAAGCTGCTGTGATACTTACACATATGTTCATAGTATTCAGATTAATGATATTTTGATGAGATTGTTGAAGAAACTATTTATATATTCGCACAGGGTTTTCACCTTATAGTTCCACAATATTTAATTGAATTAATGAACAAATAAATGTGACATTACCCTTCAGTGGGTTGAATTCTTTTACCTTTGTTGTGCTGTGGTACTAGTTTGTAATTCCTTTAAACTTGGCTTTTGCTTTGGATCATCCTTATCATTTATCTCACTATGCATTTGTACTACGTAAGTAAGCACTTTCATCTATTCTAATCAGTGCCTTTATAATTGAAAACAGCTTTACTTTTTGAAATGGAAGCATGGAGTGGTTGGTTGTAAAAGCAGCCAAATAGCATCTAACTTAGGGATTATTATGATTATTTGCTTTCCATAAGGGTCAGCAATAACAAGACATTGAGATGAATTAAAATTTGGGAACAAACTGTTTATAAAAACTTAGTATTTATAAAACTAAGAAGAACTTCAGTATTTGGATGTCATGAACAATAAGCAAAAGAAAAATAGGTGCTAGATACCTAATGCTTTGTTTCTATGTTTCCTAACCTTTCTGAAGTCATGGCAGTATTCATGTCTTGGCCGTGGGCCCATCCCTGCCAGGTGACAGAATCTGTCTGCCTAGAGGTCCAAGGGAACCAGTAATACAGAGTGTGCCCTGGCAACTGGATTGAGAAATTGTAACCCACATTAGATACATTTTATGAAAATTTGCCTGGTTTTGTAACAGTTCAATTCTACTGTTTCTTTGTTTAAGAAAATAAAAGTGGGCTAGGGATATAGTTCAGTAGCACAGTGTCGGTCTGCAAGCATGAGGCCCTGAGTTTGATTCCTGATACTCAAAATAAATAAATAAAACTGACAGTATTGAATGATTCCATAAGTATGTTTGATAATTTTAGTAATCTGTGGTAGTTTTATAATCCAGAAAATTAAGTATTTAGGCAAAGAGGATTCATAAAATGTGTAAGTAGCTGTTTTATAAGAGAAAAAGAGAGGGGCAGGGGAGATAGCTCAGTAGAATAAGTGCTTGCCTGGCAAATGCAAGGGCCTGAGTTCAATCCCCGGTTCCAGCAAAAAAAAAAAAAAAAAAGAAAAAGTAAAAGAGGAGGAGAAAGGAAGGGAAGGAACAAAGGGAAGGTAGGAAGACAAGGAAAGAAGATATGTGAAGAATATTAATGTGTTTGGACTTTGGATGGCAAAGTCATTTATTTTGGAAACAAAGCAAGGAGCAGTTTCAGATTAGTTGTGAATTGATAAATCAAATTCAAGCATCAATGGAATCTGCTTAGGTGTCTCATTCTTTCTGTGCTGACTCTACCTAAGATTCTCTTCAAGGTCAAGATCATACTTTTCCTTGGATTAATCCAGCAGACTTTAATATACCTATATTCAGTAACATTATTACTTCTGAAATCAATAAGCCTCCTAGAAAACACAGCTGATAATTTCAATCTTGTACCAGAAGTGCTCCTATGAATATTGGTTCTAAAGTAAAATCCAATTTCCCATTAACATAAGTTTTAAGAACTGTTTTTTTGTTTCCTGGCTTCATTTCTTTGTACCTCCTTTGAAAAAAAATTAAAAAATTATAATCCTCTACTGATTTTTTCCTACCACTGCTTGAGAAGCCTGTCACCCATGCCCCATTTCATCTTTGCTTTGGAAGCTCTTTCTGGCTCCTGACTCCTAGGCTCACATCCTTGATGAGATTACAGTACATTGCTGATATGTTTCATATTCCCAATTGAGAAGTTTGCAATAGATTTTAAAGCTTATTTGAAGGAAGAGATGTGCACAGAGCCTTGCACATTTCCTGGAATGTGTGGGCATCAATATTTTTTAATGATTGTATGAATGGTTGGTTGGCTAGATGACGACACCTCTCCTGTGCTGTCAGTTGTCTTGACTTTACAAACTGACCTATTTGCCATCAGTTTCTGTGCTTCTATTCCGTGGGTGCCTATCTTTCCTCTTCTACCTTTTCTTTCCTCTCAGAATTTGACATGTTTCTTAAAATCCAGTTTAGATGTGCCCTTTTATATTAAGTTCTTAGTCATATATGTCTTCTTAACTCAGTTAGCTTTATTCCATTCTTTGTATTCTTGTTGTATTTTAGATACTGATATGTTATTGAGTTATATATGGCTTGTACCTTACTATCCCTCCAGAGTCTTATGTGCTCATGGGTGTAGCTTTTCAGAGTTGGCTGCACCTAGGTCATTGGCTGCAAACCTAGGGCATCCGTGCTGCTCTAATAGGGTCATCATTACTCATCTAAGCCTTATGATCTTGGGATTAATGCTGTATGGTATAAAGTTGAGTCTCCTGAGAGGAATTAGCATAAGTGTGTGTGTGTGTGTGCACAATGGAGACCCTCTGCTGGGTGTGGGTAGTAGGGGTCAGTAGGCCTATGGCTTCAATAGGGTGTAGAGGGAAAGAGGGCAGGTGGCCTTGCTGCTTGCCACTGTCTACCACACGGCTGAGGAGTGTTTCCCTCTGTCCTGAATCACCACCTTGGAGCCACCCACCGCGGACTGAAGCTTCCACAGACTGTGACCTTGATTTTCTTAGCACCTAGGTGTCAGGCATTTTGTCTGTGTGAAAAAAAATGGGACACAGCATATTGCTGAATGGGTTTTATTTGTTTAATTTTGTGGGTCTTTGATGAATTTTTATGGAAATTCACTAAAGACAGACATGTTTGTTCAAGTTGTCAGGTATCAGGGTTTGTTGACAATGCTCCTGCCAGTGCTAGCTCCAGTATAATCTCTGAACTATTTTTTTCAGTGATTCTTGAATGAGTACTGTATGTGTTAAGAGACACTCTGTAGTTGTCAGTTACATATACTGAGTATGGGATGTAGTAGGTCCACTACTTGCTCTCTCTTCTTCATGTTCTGTTTTGCATTCTGGTGGTCCTGTTTGATTCACTTCTTATACATCAATTACTGTTTATATTGTTTCTTCCATTTGATGATTTTTATAGTCTTTGGGGAAAATTTCTTCCTGATCCCTCAGAGGTTCATCTGACTCGTGTTTCTTTTCATTGTTCTTATTGGATATCTTAACTTTTAAATCTTCTAAGCTATTACTCACATTCTGCATTTATGATTTTTATTGTATTGTTACAGTTAATTGTCTAATATTATGTCCATTATAGTGTTCACAAAATTAGGTTTATCTTGTGTTTCTAAAGTAAGTTAGCCTATTGTAGTATGTCCTAGGTAGTCTTTTCAAATTATCTTGTATCCAATTTGAATGAGCTGAGCAGATGTCCGTAAGCTGTGTGTGTGCAGGATAGGAAGCTGCAGGGCACAGCACTGGCTCGCCCTGGGCAGAGCACGCATGGGGCAGCTCTGGCAGGCCTGCAGCCAGCGTCTGCCCGCGCGTTCTGGTGGCTGCTTCCCTATTTTGTCACTCAGGGAAACCATGTCATTTCCCCACATATCTGTTCCTCTCTCGTAAAGTTTGTATGACACTTATGGGAGGTAAAAAGGCTAAAACTTTCTAGAAAGTTTCTAAAATCTGGCATGGGTTTAATAAGCATTCTGTTTTGATTAATCAGTTTAACTTACTATACTAGGTATATTTTATTAGTTCTGTAGTTAATATAATATTTGGTGGAAGTTCTATTCTTCCTAGCACTCTAAAAGTAAAAGCCTAAAAGGAATAAAAAATGAAATTATTGTAATATTGTATGTGTAACTATATAAATATATAAAAGTGGATTGAAGAGAAACAGTTTTGCTTACTATGAGGGATGATCTATTTGTAGCTCAGTTCATTGCTTCTATCTTTGTTTTCCTGGGGCAGTGGTATAGATTGTCTTTGGTTTCTTGTATTTCCTTTCACTTCTAATATGAAATAAGGGAAAATGATTTTTTAATCCTGTCCAGTGAGTAAGTTACATGTTCTTCTAACTCACTAACGAGATCAGTTTTTTCTCTAGGTAAAAGAAAACACAGTCTATTTTTAGTGAAGAAAGGAGGTACACAATAGAAATTAATGACTTCTGTAGGTTTTCTATAAAGAAAAAGAATTCCAGTAGAACTCTGATTATTGCTAGCTAATATTTCTGTTATGTAGAAAAAAGGTGGAGGAGAGCTCGGCAGACTAAAGCTCCTGCTTAGGCAGAGCACAGCCGCCAGGATTCAATCCACCTGCGGGGCACCCTGAGATGACCATTGAGACTGGGTATGGTGGCGTGCAGTCCTAGCACTTGGGAGGCTGAAAACAGGAGGATCACAACAAGTTGGATCTCCTTAGTGAGACCCTGTAGACCCTGTCATATATATGTATATATTTCTGTTGTGTAGATAATCTCATCATCCATTAAAGAAAATCAACTTATCTTTGTGCATAGGAAGATAAAATGGACATGCCTTTTGCAGACTTTACTTTGTTCAACTCATTATAGAAAGATCCTTAATACAGATAAGAAAGAAGATGAAAAATGTAGTTTCCTAGCAATAAGATGTCTGTTTTCCACTGGGTAAGAGTACAGAGAGGAGATAATATTTCAAGCAGTGTCATACCGCAGTAAGTGTCTCAGGAACGTCAGCCCTTGTAGATTATTTACCAGCAGTTGTTCACTGCGCTCGTCAGCAGAATGCGCAGCAGGGCAGATGTGCATAGCAGGCCCCTCTCAGTCTGCTCAGTGGGGGCTGGAGTGTTCTGCTCTCTGTGACCCTGGGGAGGGAACACCAAAGCTACAGAGGCGCCTGCTGTTTTCCTCTTCATCTTTTTCCCCTTTTGTTTTTTTCCCTGTACCCCTCAGTGAAATTCCCATGATGTAGATTTGCCTTCTCATTTAAAAATATGTATTTTATAATGTATGTATAAAATGAATATT
Source organism: Ctenomys sociabilis (assembly GCA_004027165.1). Lineage (NCBI taxonomy): Eukaryota > Metazoa > Chordata > Mammalia > Rodentia > Ctenomyidae > Ctenomys > Ctenomys sociabilis. The sequence goes on from PVKA01002893.1 coordinate 20,301, forward strand.
AGTTATGCATATATTAGTATATTAGTTATATATTATAATTTTAAAAATTACATATAATTTGGATATTTTTTCCTTATCCTAGAAGTTATCTGTGTTCTCCCTTGAGTTCTTGGCTGTAATCTCCATATATACTTTAGAGTGCTCACTTCGGCAGCACATATACTAAAATTGGAACGATACAGAGAAGATTAGCATGGCCCCTGTGCAAGGATGACACGCAAATATATACTTTAGAAACTGATAACTAAGACGGAAAAAGAGTTGAAAGAGGCTATCATAGGTGATAATGATAATGGGTAGATTAAAGTGCTTGTGATCTTGAGAACGCTAGGGCTGAGATATAACGTGCCTGCGTGCCTGCTGGAGGTCTCACGTTCGGAGCAGAGCCTTTTCGGAAGGGGCACTCACCGGGGCTGTGCGAGCAGGAGTGTGTTCTCGCCGAGGCTCCTCCCGCAAGGCTCCCTGAGCTCCCTGAGGTGAGCCGCTGCTCCTCTTAGTCCCTTCTGTCACAGTTTCAGCCTCAAAGCCAGACCCAGTGGAGCTCAGAGCCAAAATACACCCCTCCTCTTTTTAAGTTTCAGTGTCCTGTATTTTGTTCTTGTGATGGGAAAGCTGGTTAATAGAAGAATGGAATGAAGATAAAATTAGCAGGACTTGGTTATTAATGAGCTATGTGAGGTGAAAGGAAGGTGTCAGATGGGAAGCCTCAGTGTGCTGTACCAGCTGAATGCCATTCACTAGAGATTTGGAGATAGGACCAGACTGGTTGATGTTCAGTTATGTATCAAAGTAAATCCACATGAAGGGATTTGCTAGTGGTAGACAGCATGTCATTTGTAGAAAAAAACAGAGATTGGTAGAGACTTTAGAATGACTAGTACATTTGTAAGGGTGTAGAGTGGCAGCCTATGGAATAGTTTCTTTGGCTTTACATAATCTATAATTTTTAAAAATTGGTTGCTAGTGTTTAAAAATAATTGATTTTATATGAAACATTGTGTAAAAATTCATTGAAAAAGGCAGGGCAGCTATGGCAAAAATAGGTTAGCCCTGTGGTAAGACAGATGGTTAGGTTTGATGTGAGCTGTCCCTCTGATGCTCCGATCCCATCGGCATGGCCCTCACGTGGACCCTGCACATTTCCACTTTGTCTCTGCTCTTACATATCTGCTTTATAGCTTTTAGAGCTGGGAAACCAGAGCATAGGACTAATTGACATGGATCATGGAGACTGTGCAGAAGAAGTGAAGAAGGCATGACCATACAGAATGCTGATAAGTGAAATGTGCACAGGGAATGTTTAAGGAAGGTTAGAGAAGTCACTGGAAAAGCAGAAGGGAAAAATCATGAGAATGTAGCATTACAGGAGCCAGAAAGTGAGGTCTAATGGAAGATGGAGATGAAGCAGGGGGATAGCAGTGAAGGCACAAACTAGATGAAAAAGGTAAGCTCTCATGAATAGTTTTAAAAGGACATTAATAATCTCATTTATTGTCCCTTTAAAAATTCTGCAAGTCTCCTTTATATGCAGAGTGGTAAAGGGCTCTAAGTGTTGTCTGAGCAGGTGTTGGAGTTTTTGATGTACATGTAGGTATGTTGAGTACGTTTAATTTTTCATGTTGACCCAGTTTGTTAGAGTGTTTGTATGTGCACAGTGAGGATCTAGTGTGCCCTGAGTGAGCGGTCTGTAGGTTGCTAGGCAATGGTAGGCAGGTTCTTCTCTCTGCATGTCAAGATTATTGCCAGCTGTAGCAGGTGGTAGTTTCACAGGTGTCTTATTTTGAGGTCTCTAATAATGTTGTGATCTTGTATTCTTATATCTAATCTGTTTATATTAGATTTTCACTACTTATTTTACCTCTACATCTTGAGAAATAGCTTTGTCCATTTTGCTTTTTTTTTTCTTTTTTTGCAGTGTTCTATCCAAGTGAGAATAATTGATTTCATTTGATGAAGCCATTAATGTTTTCTGAATCAATTCTCAAAATTAAGCCAAATCTGTGTTTCTGAACTCTGTTTCTGGAGTGTAACTTAAACCTTCTGTTCAGGACCCTAAAAAATTAAAAACCAAGCATCATGTTGGCCATTTTTTCAAGTTAACCAGCTGTTCAGTGCTGAGTTAATTTGTTACAACAATTCTTAAGCTATTTAAACTCTCACTTTCAGTAGTTCTCTTGTAGATTTCTATTATCAGATTGGTTAATTTTAGTGCACCTTAAAATCTAACACTTCAAAATGTTTTAATATATTTATGGCATTATTATAATGCTAGATTTATTTCAAATTAGAGCAGGATTACATTATATTTTATGATTTATTACCTCTTATAGGGCATCTGGGCTCCTTGAGTTCTAAGTTCTACTCCATCCGTGCAGATGTCTCCCTCATTTCTTTTCACTTTTTGAGGGGAAATAAAAGGGAACAGGCAAAAGCAACAGCTCGTGTTCTGACCACTGCTCTCTGTGAGCAGCGCAGGCCTTGGAACCTGTCCTAGAAACTTGGCATTGTTCGGGGCCCATGCACCTGAGAGGCGAGCTGGTTGTTTTGCTTGGGAAGAGTTCCAGCCTATGCTGTTCTGTGGAACCGTTTCTGCTGGTAGAGATGCTTATGACTTTGTAGCAGTGCAATTTACTGTCACTATGGGGAGATGTATTTTTCATTAGTAGATTGCTGATGATTCATTCTTCTTCCTTATTTTGAATGTTGTATGAAACTTAAACTGTTACTTTTCTCCCATAGTTTTTTGTTATTCTTTAAAAAACAGAGTAATTATTCACAGTGCCATCAGTAGTTTCTTTTATTAAAATGACATTTTGGTGGATCTCATTATTCACAGTATGTTCAATTTCTGCTGACAGGGTTTCAAGAAGTATTATGGGAAATTGCATATTTCTTTTGCCTCAATTTACTTTGTTCTCTTAGTAGGCTTCACTCATTGCATGTTGACTTGATTTACCTATCAGTGTTGAGAGTTTCATGAAGAACTTTGTTTTGTTATTAATTACATTTTGTCAGACTAAGTTGTTACTGTGCGGTGGAAGGTTATTTGAAAACCTTGCTTAAATCTTAACTGTGGGAGGACTTTCTGATTTTAATGTAAATAATTTCCTAATTTCATTTCATCTGACCATAGCAAATCAAAGGCATTTTTCTGTAACCAGTGAGCTGTTAAATCTCATGAATTTACCAAGTATTACTGAACTTTCAGGGACAATATATTGAAAATCAATTGTGCTTTAGAAAGAAAAAGCAAGAGTCCACTAAGACCAGAAGTTTTCTGTTGTCCTCTGATTAATGCCTAATAAGCGGGAAAATTAAAACCAGAATTTTTGCAGATTATCTTCTCGCTTAATCCTGTCCCATTCCACCCATAAATTATGTCTTCAAAGTCAGAAAATGAAAATAATAATGTATCATTTTATAGCTACAGTAAATTAGTTTTTATTTCTAAAAGTTAGGAATCAAGACCAAAAGTTGAAAACCAGCAAACCTGTCACATTATGGATTCAAACATGAGAAGTATGATTCCTAAGTCTGCTGACACTTTTTATGTAGTTATTACTTAAATCCAATCTTGTGTAATGATCCTATTTCTTTCCTTTTTTAAATGTATTTAGTACAGGTCTATAGGGTCTCACTGCACGGATTGGGCTTGTAGTGATTCTCCTGTTTTTAAGTTTGCCAAATGCTGAGATTACAGGTGCGCACCACCACAACCAGTCTCAGTTGCAGTCTCAGCGTGCCCCTGGGGCCGGCAGGCATGGCACTCCGGGGATTAAACCTACATCTACCCAAGCAGGGACTTTAATCTGCTGAGCTATCTGGTTGGCCCCCTATTTCCTGAGGAGATAGTTATTGAGTGAGTCAGGAATAAAGCTAGGAAGATATTTTCTTATTTTTGAAACGTAAGAACTTCATAGGTTTCAGGCTATGGAAATTAAATAATTGTGTAGAGATACCATACTTGCATGCACTATGTTAGAGAAAGTGTTGTGAGCTTTAGATAAGGAAAAGATATGCATTCCAAGCACTGTCTGTATTTTTATGAAAGTTAGGAATTTTCTTTATTGAAGAATGAGTGTAGATCTAATTAGGACTGGTGTTGTAACCATGGTTACCATGCTGTCAGAGATAAACTGCTGCAAAGCACCTCTTTGGCCAGAGTGGTTTTGATGTGCTTTTATGGTAGGTTGCTTAAAAGTAGCCGTTTCTTCCTTATTGACACAGCAAAAGCAGTGTATCCTGATAAGAATCTATTTTCATATCCTTCAAGAAATAGGATCATTACACAAAAGATTGGATTTAAGTAATAACTATATACAAAGTGTCAGCAGACTTAGGAATTACAATTCTAATGTTTTGTATTAATAATAAATCAGGACACATCAAATATTTTTTGTACTCTGTTATCTTCTGAACAAAGCTGGCCATCAATTTAAAAGTACTGACATTAGCTATACCTTTATTGATCTTTATGAATTTTGTAGAAAAATAAAATTGAAAGTAGGAACAGCTTAATAAAGGTAGAATAAGGGTTTTTGTTTGAAGTTCAGTGACACTATCCTTAAACTAGATTGGATTTTAAACAACCATCATCAAGACAAAACTAACAAGGGCTAGTGAGATAGCAGACTAAGCATCTGCTCAGGCAAGTGCAGAGACCTGGGTTGGATTCCCGGCAGCACATACTGCACCAGCCCCATCCCTGGGCATGCTGAGCTGGCTTCAGAGACTGGGCATGGTAGTGTATACCTAGGAGGCTGAAACAAGAGGATCACAAGTCTAGGCAGCGTAGTGAGACCCTGTGCCAAATATATGTTTTTAAAAAGCCACACTAACAATGAAATATGTTGAACCCCTTACTTGTATTATGGACTGTATTGTCCATGAGCATACTTCTTTGTCTTTTCAAACTGGGACTTGAATGTCATAATTACAAGGTTGAATATGTAATTAAACTTTAATGTACACAGAGAAGAGTGTACAAATCATAAATGTGAGTTGAGAAATTTTAAAAAGTGAAGCTAGCAGTGTCAGTGCTCCTGTTGTGAGGTGGAATGGGCTGCAGGCAGAAACCCAGGGGCCACCCTGGAGTCCTGGGGAGCTACTGCCTGCCTGCGGTGTCCTCCCTTTCAGCACGACCAGCCGCAGAAAGTTAAAACCATACAAACCAAACTGCTTCAAACCCAAATTGTCTCAACTCTTTGTTATGTTTAGGGAATTCCACTCTGTTGCTGCATTTAGCACTACATTTTCTTTCTCCATTATATGGCAATTAATTCTATTATTAATACACATTAGGTTCTTTCTCTTTGGAATTGTCATTAATACTAACATTTTTTGTAATTGTTTAAGCATATCTATGCATTTTTGATGATATACATGAGGGTAGTTACTGACTTCTGGCTTACGCAAAGTGTTACCTTATGTGGATCTCTCAACAAATTTCCAAACCGCTCCTTCCAGTGTAGTCACCTCTGAGCAGTTCACCAGTTACTGTTGCTCCAGATCCCCTTGAAGGCTTTATGATATCATTCACTACTTTCTGCTGTTATTTTTCTGGGGTAGAGTGGAATTTCTTTGTGCTTTAGTTTATAGTTCTTTGATGACCATCTCTGTTTATTAAACAGTTTAATTTATTTTAACTGAATATATATAAATTGCTCAATTTTTGTTTTTGTTTTTAAAAGTTTTATACATTATAAGTGTGAGTTTTTTGTTGTCTATAAATACATTCTGTTTATGTGTGGAATGCTATTTTCAGTTTCTAATGATATCTGCTCTTGATCACAGGTTTTTGAGTCACCTTTTGCCTTTTTGCTTTGAGCAGTAGGTTTGTGTTTAAATTTCTTGCCCCATCCAGTGTAATGCTGATAATGTCTTATATGTGTCTTCAACACCTCTTATTTTTCCTTTTAATTTTTAGTTCTAAGATATGTCTAAAATTGAGTTTACTTAATGTGCTGGAAGGTAGTGGGCAAGAGTCAATTTTTTCATGTGTATATCCATTTGACCCACCAGCATTCACTGAACATCTTTTTAGGAGTGCCATTCATTGATAAGCAATATTCTGAACCTATTTTCCATAAATTGGAGTGTTTTTAATTGTAAAGTTTCAGTTCTGCCTCACTTGTCTTTGTGTCTTCTATCCATGTGCCAGCACCACAGTCTTAATGTAAAGGTAAAAGCTTATCAGTGTTTTTCTTATTGAAGATTATCTTTATTTTGGATCTTAGCATTTTTCTCTGTAAAGTTTAGAGTCAGTTTATTCCTACTATTGTAATTTCTTTAGGGAGCTTTAATGAGGTATTAAATCTGTAGGTCAATTTGAGGAGAATTCATATCATTATACTGAGATAGCCAATTTGTTAAAGTGTTATATTTTCTTATTTATGCTTTTTATATCTGAATGTGTGTGTGTGTGTATGTGTGTGTGTGTTCTGGCCTTACTCATATTTTGTTACTTTTATTTGTAGTTGTTATGGTTTGTGTCTAGATATTCTTTCGAATTCTGATGGAGGAATGGGCCTTTCAGAGGTGGATGAATCCAGAGTTTGTGATTGATTCGTGGTCTAATGAGGGTGAGAGTGCTCCAGCTGCCTCAGGCTGGGTAGCCAGTGTGCTATGTAAGGGCTGGAAAAAGGCTTGCCTTCCCCCCTTGGTCTTTCCTGTTGCCTTAGCTATGTTCTACTCCTGTGAACAGTTGCCCCTCTGCTGTGTGCCCCTATGCCTGAAGGCAGGTGATTGTGGACTGAAGCCTCCACAACTGAGCTCGGTTCCCCTTTTAACTTTGGGCATCCAGTATTTTGTCTAAGCAATGGGAAAAGTAATTAAAACATTATTCATTCAATATTTATAACAGCTGGCCAAATAGCTCAGCAATTAAAGCACCTGCATGCAGACACAGGGCCCAGGGGTGTAATCCTCAGGCCTGCCTTGCTGGCCTTGCCCCCAGGGCAAGCTGAGGTGGCAGTTGAGAGTGGGCATGGTGGCTCATGCCTGTAATCCCAGCTCTTGGGAAGCTGTAAACGGGCAGATCACTACAAGTCCTGTCTAGTAGTGAGGCCCTGAGCACCCTGTAGACACTTCCCTAAAATACAAAAATTAATAATAATAATAATAATAATTATAAATGGCACTCTTTTCATAATTTAATATGTGAATTTTGTGTATTTTTCTATGTAGGAATGCTAAAAATACCATCTGAATTAATTCTATGACTAAATAATTTTTAAATGTTTTAGTACATGTTTTATTTTTCAGTAATCTATTAAATCACAGTAGAAAGTTAGAAGCATTGAAATCATCAACAAACCCAGAAAATGCAATTTTAAACATCTCTTCTGGTTCTTACCCAATCCAGTTACCATCACCTCAGATTTGTGAGGACTTTTCTGGACATAAATAGTTTTGAACATTGACTCATGAAGGACGCAATCACCTTAAAAATAGAATTGCCCAAAAAAAAAAAAAAAAGAATTGCCACTTAATAGTATGCCATGGATATTCTTACATAAGTATGTTTTTGTGTAATTTTAAGTGGTATAACGTTCTTATCAATATTATCTTTTATTGTAAATTAGCATTTACTTGTTCTTAATGTTTTGCTGTTGTATTCAAAACTGTTTGAAGAGATTTATTGTTGAATTTTTCCATTATTCTGTACATTTATACATAATTATCTTTAGAATTCTTTCAAGTAGACTTTCTGGTTCAAAAGTCATAGGTTTACAGCTACTTTCTCTTAGCTCAATGAGAAGAAAGTACTGATAGTGTTTAGACAAGATATCATGTCTACATCTTGTACTACGAATAACTACTACAAAGACAACAATATGCAATGTATTAATTATTGTAACTGTCCTACTAACCTGTTTTGAAACTGTCTCATTGCTATTTCTTTCTCAATAAAATTAATTTTTAAAAAAAGAAACTTTGTTGTCATATTGGCTTCCAGAAATGCCAAATTCTCATTCACTTCAGAATTACACTACATTTTTGTTTTCAAATGGCATAAATTTGTTGAAAATCACTTTTGTTTGCTTGTTTGTTTTGCAGTATGAAGGACTGGACCCAAGGTCTTCGCAGTGAGCTATGTTCTTACCCTATTTTTTTCACTCTTTATTCTGAGACAGGGTTTCACTGTTGCTTGCCTAGGTGAGGCTCCAGTGTGGATTGGTGTTGCCTCCGCCTCCTAGAGTGCTGGGATTCCAACACATTTGACCACAATGGGCAAATTTACACCTTTGTTATATGGAATAGTCTGTTTCTTTCTTTTTGTTTTATTCATTAGCAGTTAGTTACAAATAACATCTATAGCCTTTGAGTAGAGGTTTCAGGCTAATTTTTTTTTTAATGAATTTTCTTATACTTTCTGTTTTTTAGTCATTTTACTTTTGTCTTAAGAAGAGTACAGGATTTTCCAATCAGGCTGTTGAATACTCATTTCCATCTCTACTCAGGAGGAGCAGTCCTGGAAGATTGCATGTCTCTGATCTGCTGATCCACTGACACCTTTGCAGTTTTGTTTTCCTACATCAGACTGATGTTAAGTTCTGGTTTTCTTTGAAAGGATACTGTGTTTTCTGAGACATGGGTCTTGATTATTGGTGGGAGAGTAAATGGATACAAGAAGTATGGAAAGAAGTGTGGTAACTCCTCAAAATAACAAAACTAAAATTTCTATCGGACCCAGCTAATTCCTATTTTCGGTATCTTCACCCAAAGTATTGAAGGCATCCTACCACAGTGATGTATACATAGCCATGTGTACACTGGTACATTTCATAGTAGCTTAATCTTGGAAACAGCCTGTATGTCCCTTAAACAGCTTACATGTCCATCAGCCAAAAGTGTGATATTTGTGCAGAGTGGAGTACTGTTCTGTGAGAAAGGAGGGTAAACTTGAGTCATCTGCAGACTGTGATGGTAAGTGAAGCAAATTGGACCTGGAAGATGAAATGTTACAGTTTCTCTTATATGAGATACTCAGTATATAAAGTAGAAAATAAAAGAATTGGAAAAAGCAAGAAAAGTTACTGTAATAAACATGGGTAGTATATTGAAAAGTCTGCCTTGATTTAGTAGAATCATCTTACATGTTTAATATGTTTTTTTCATCTGTTAGTGTGTCTGTTAATCTGATAATTAAGCTCATAAGGGATTATAAGATATGAATCCTAAAAAAAAAAAAAGATAAATTCTTCACTGCCCCAGAGAAGGGGGAATATATAAGAAGAACTGAGGTGTTTGAGGTACACATATCAGTTCCCCATAACAAGTGTACTTAGTATTGCTGTAAACATGTATTAATGCACACAGTACAATTTTAAAAACACTTTTAGAAATAAAGGCTTGCAGAAATACTTTTGCTATTTGTTTGACATAATCTATTATCTAATAACAAAACTATAATAAAGCCTTATGTATTAAATTCTTCAGACAAGTGAATAAAGCTGTCCCTCTTTTCTGTGTAGCCATGGCTGACAGTAAGCCAATGTACAGCAACTGTGCTCTTACTGAATGTCTTAGATTTTAAAATTGTATTATTGATATAGGGAAAAGGAACTCCCCAACCTGATAAGTATGTGGTATGAATTCATGTTCTCTGAATTGTAGGAACAGTTAAGGTTAAGGATAAAATATGTTTATGTGGAGAAAGAGAGCTTTTGTCCCAGAGAGGGACAGAAAGGGACCTGAGTGGGTTGCAAAGGAACCAGAGATTTTATAGAGCTAATCTATGATGTAAGGCAGGTCTGAGATGGAAAATCGCAAGGTGGGTGTGAGGTGACAAGACTATGGTCAACCAGTAGGATTACATAATCGTTTGGGTTAAATGAATTAAATTAGGATCCAATGAGGAAGCAAGTCATGTATCAAGTGGGCATGAATACAGATCAGGGGCTTTACTTGAATCCGGTTGGGTTCATGTCTTCTCCTGGCTTTTTTGCATAATTGATACCTATTTAGAATGCCCATCCCTAGGGAGTATGTGGCTGTATTTGTTTTATTTTATTTTATTTTTTTTGTCTTGAGGTCTGGCCCACAGTACAAGTGCCTGTCTCTTGCACAGTTGCAAGGTATCTTCTCTTTCATCCTGGTTCCTTCTAGGGCCTAGTCCTGTCTGGCTGCCTATAATTTGCTATCTCACTCAGCTGCTTACAACATTATCCTAACTCCTTATTGGTCTTGTATTCTGTTAGTTGTAGATTCATAGTATTATGTGCTTTTCTGTATATTTTATAGGTAATTTGATTTGAAATTAATGTGTTTTGTAGTAGTATGGAAACTAGAACCTTTAGACTTTAGTGATTTGTGAGGACTTTAAGCTTGTTGGCTTATTTAGTGTTGTGTTGTTTCTTCGAAGATTCTATTTCGTTCCATCTTCTGCTAAATTGCCTCCACACTTACATTTCTACATGTTTTAAAGCAATTTGCCATTAATATGTTCTCTCCCAGGCTTCATGTCTAGGGGAAGAATTGCTGAGAATACCATCCTCTTGCTGCAGTTTCATTAAAAGCATGAAAATGTATTCTCTCCCCATTCGTTTGTCCCCCCTCAATTCTGGAAAGAAAGTGTTAACCACTTCCAATTCTCTGTGGGAAGTGTAGATACTTCACATACCAGCCTTATCTAATGACATCTTTCTATTTTTCACTTGGGATACACTCTTCCTCACTTCTTTCCCACCTACACAGGGGTGTTCTGCTGAGCTGATTAGAGAGAGAGAAGTTGATAAGGTTTTTCTGGTAAGGTAGCTAAATAATGTGCTAGTTTGTATTCCCTGTTGCCACCTTTAATTAAGGTTTTAGTGAATGAATGCCTCTGTGGGCTTTAGGTTTATGGTAACTAAACTGACAACGTTTCATTCACACAAGTACTGGAGAAATGGAAGTTTTCTGTTTGTCAATTACAAGTTTGTATATTTTATATAGTGTGGTCTGGAAGGTAGTGGGCACTCAATTGTCATCTCCACCCACCTTAAATATTGAGTAATATGTTACATATTTAGCCATCTTTTAACTTCTATTATGTATACACAAAGCAAATCTCTGTGGTTTTCCATATTAAAAAATATTTGTGCCATTCTTAATGAGCAGTTCTTTGATCAACTCTTCCCACTATAGTTTATGTTCTTTGTGTATGTTGATCATTGGAAACTTTAATTTAGAAAAGAAAAATGTGCCTCTTAGGCATTACTTTCATGGTCACTTTAATGAAGCTGGACATAATTGCATAGTTATATGTCATATTACATCAATAGCTTTCTAATATTATTAAGCATTTCCCTTGTTCTCTTACACCAGCAGCATTTTGTTAGTCTTAATCAGAGTCTGACGTGTGTTTTTTCTAAATGGCATCAGATGTGGTGTCTCTCTTCAGTTCTCTGTGGTTTCCTGTTTTTTTCATACATAGAGGAAAGCCTTCTGAGGCATTAAACCTCATATTTTTCTTCTTATAGTGGTGCATCAGACCTTAAGTTTTTTAGAAGTCCAGTATCTTCTTATAAGCCTGTCTCATCCTTCACTATGCCAGTTCCCATAACCTCCTCCTCTAGGACTCCTAGTTGTACTGGGCATCCATCAAGGAGGACTCCCTGATAAAGTTCCCTTTCTGCATTCTTTTAGTACTGCAAATCTTCATTCTGGCCCGAGAGTATGCTTCAAGAACAGAGATGATGTCTTTGCCTGTGTTTCCTTGCCTCTCTTTCCTCAGACTGTGTACATAGCAATGAGGGGTAGTAGGTTCCAGTACTGTCTCAGAGGAGGCTCCCTGCAGCATTCGTGTCACCTGGGGACCAATGAGGGCTCACCTGTCAGCTCACCTGTCAGCCCCAGTGTCTGTGGCATGAGCAGAGTCTCAGTTAAGCCCTGCAGATGATTCAGATGGATGCTAGGTGGATGGCTACTGCTCTAGATACTCAGTCATGAATGTGAGATTAGAAACTTGTGATAACTTTTCATTGAGAAGATTGGTATACAGTGAGGCCAGGCAAAATGTTGTCCATTATGCTCGAGTCCTTTATTTCTTAAAAGACAACAGTTTAAAAAAAAAAAAAAGAGAGAGGACCTGTTGTTGGGGCTGGGGAGATAGCTCAGTAGAATAAGCACTTCCCTGGCAAGTGCAAGGGCCTGAGTTCAGTCCCCAGTTCCACAAAAAAAAAAGACAATAGTAAAGAAAAACTTAAGATTTAAGTACTTGTATTTTTATTAAAAATGTATATTAACTCTTACACTATATTCTTTTGAAAACTACCATTTACATTTTTAAAATGTGAATGGTATCAGGCATTTGGCTTTTAAGAGGTAGAGGTTGTTATTAATTTTCATGAGGGACGGCAAGATGGGAAAATGCTCAACAACAGTGCCTGCTTGGTGAGCACAAGGTCTAGAGTTTGATTGCCAATAGAAAAAGGAAAAGATGGGCATAGGAGAGGGGAGGAAAGGGAAGAAATTAGTCAGTTTGATTGGGAGAACTAACTGGCTAATATTCTATGTGCTTCTAAACCTTTTGAACACTTAAATACATTACTTATTAAAATTTTTGGTATGTGATGTATAATAACAATGAATTAGTGAATAGATATTGGATAAATAAATTCTGTGAGCTAGCAGTTGTAATTACTTTTTGAAAGCAGTATTTCTCATTGCATTGAAATGAAGTTACATACATTTTTCATCTCCTCAGAAACATTAGGAAGGTGACAGAAAAGTCTTCATGACTTTTCCACCTTTGGAATTGCACATGGACATGCTGCTCTTGTGCAGTGAACAAAGGTTCCTGTTACTGTACAGATCTATCCTCTTGTAACTGTTTTAAGAAAACAGAAAGGATATTTACTGTTAAACCATAGCTACATAACTTTGCATGCACAAATGAAGATGTCATGATGTATAGAACTTTGATCTGAATACTTCTTTTGGATATATTTATAAAGATATCTTGACAACCAAGGTCTTTGTTTCTTTTACCTTTCTTAGTAAAGGGAAACATAACAAAGTTAACATTACCTGTGATCTGAATTAAGAACAATATCCTCGGATATTTCTTTTATTGTAAATGCAATTATACTAATTTTGTGATTTAATTGTGCTGTTTCAATGGAAGATATCTGTTGCAGTAATTAATTTTGTTTTTCCCTTACACAGAACTATTGTACCATGGAAAGTGTTCAGACAGTGCCTTCACGAAGTCCATCAGATTAGCTCTGGCCTAGAAGCAATGGCTCTAAAATCAACAATTGATTTAACTTTCAATGATTACATTTCAGTGTTTGAATTTGATATTTTTACCAGGCTATTTCAGGTAAGTTTTAGACTTGTTTAATCTGTCATTCCTTTTTATTTTTCAGAACCAGTAATTTAACTCAGGCCCTTGTGCTTTCCAGGGAAGCTCTTATTCCACAGAGCCATCTTCCTGGCCCCTAATCTGTTATTCCTCATCTTTGTCCTCTCTCCTTTCTTTCCTCTCACATTTCCTCCTTCCGTGTGTGTGTGTGTGTGTGTGTGTGTGTGTGTGTGTGTGTGTGTTTCCATCTCCACTCAGTGCAAAAGAGTTTGTGCTCTTGGTAGTTCATGAGTTTATTCCTGTAAAGGTTTGCCTGTGAAGGTTTAGTCGTTCATCTTGCGTGTAGATTGAGCTGTGTGGCATTGTAATATCAGCTCCTGTGTCTGAGAAGGTGACTATTAGTGTTGGTGACATTCATGTAAATGACTTCTATTGTAAGCTCTCCACTTAGATTCTCCCTTGGTTTTGGCAACACCAACCTGAGAAAATGCAACATTTACAAGTGGAGTTGTATCCCAGTTCCTTTTTCATTATGGCATTCCTTTGGTTAGAAGGGAAATAGTAAAGTTAGAAAAAGTGAATTCTTCTATACAGAAGTATCCTGTGTTTTTTTTACCTTTTTACACATTACTTTGTTCATTCAGTTCTGGGTAATGAACATTTTTTCCATGTCAACAAGTACTCTTCATTAACATAATTTTTTAGGTATCACATCCTATATAACCTTCCATTAAAATTGTATGTCAGTATAAATTTAGCAGCACTGTCTTTTGTAACATTTACATGTTTTTTCTACTTTTTCTGTATCATAAACAATTCTGAGATGGGCATTGTTATTTGGATTTTTGTTTTTGTCTTTTAATTAATTCCCCGTCATTTTGTGTAGATGTTCAACATTGTATAGTATATGGAGATACTGCTATCTTGTTCTTTTGCATAGCTTCATGGGATTACTTTAAACATGAATACTTAAAATTTGGGTTTTGAGTTTGGTTTTGCCATTAAAATGCATATTATGTATTGGATTGAATTCAAATAGAAAATAAAAGAATCCTACCTAAAAGTTTTATAATTTAATAATTAAATTATATAGTGATGTAAACTGATCAGGCTTATTTGTATTTTGAAATGATTTGTTATTTTAATGTGCACTACAATTCTTTTTGTTTGTTTTTCTTTCTATTTTTCATCAGTACTGGGGATTGAACTCAAGATCTTGTGCTTGCCAGACAGGTGTTTGTGTTGCTGAGCTATATCCCCATCCCCAAAACTCCATGTCAAAAGCATGATTATTTTCCTTTTTTTTTTTGGTACCAAGGATTGAAGTCAGGACTTTGAGCTTGCCAGGCAAGCACTTATACAACTGAGCTATCTACAGTTTATTCTGATTAAAACTTGCAACAAATTTTTTAGTGTAACATTGGTTTTGTTTTCCATGTTATATAAATTTTACTTCTCTAATATGTGATTCTGCTTGTGATATTAGCCAGCAAGGGTAGGGTAACTAATTTATGTTTTAAAAAAGAAAATAAAGTTGGACACAGTGGATTAGCTTCTGATTTACTGAGGAGCTTTTTAATAAATGATAAAAGAGCTGTCAACAACATGTATAGGATACATTTTACTTTATTACAATTTTAAAATCATATTCTACGTTATATGTAGGATAGCTAGCTGGATAAATTATAGCAGAAAGTGTGCTTTAGTATATTTTACATTTATACAAGTTACATGTGTATTCTGTTGGTGCACATTGTCAGTTTATGTGTGCATGGTTTTTTTTCCATTAGTGGGGATTAAGCCCAGGACTTTTGCACTGATCTAATGCTTGCTCTTTCTGTCTTTCTGTCTGTCTGTCTGTCTGTCTGTCTGTCTGTCTGTCTGTCTGTCCGTCCGTCCGTCCGTCCGTCCGTCCGTCCGTCTGTCTGTCTGTCTGTCTGTCTCCTTTTCCTGCTCCCCTTCCCCTTCCCCATCTCCCTTTAGCCATCCCTCCCTACCTCCCCCCTCCTTCCTTCTCTCCCTTCCTCAATCCTTGATTTCTTACTTTCTTAATTCCGGTCTTCCTTTCTAATTTTGAGACAGGGTCTCACTAAATTGTTCAGGCTGAGCTTGAATTTATTATCCTCCTACCTTAGCCTTCCTGCATGTTTGGATTACAGATATGTGCTGCCATGCCTGGCTTGTTTCCTTTAAGGATTCCAAGATGCATTGTTGTTGGTTTATTGCTATTCTTCACTGGGGTTTATTGCTATAGAGGCCAGTGTGGCTTCCATTTGTGGTCCTGTGACACCGCCTCCCAGTTGCAGGTGTGAGGGATGAAGGGTATACACTAGTGCACCTGGCTTCTAATACATACTTTTGAAAACAGTGGTGTTACTGAGTAATGATTGTTTTATAGTGGAAGCTCTCCTTTCTTTAAAGATTTTCAATAACTTTTCAGAATAAACACATCCATTGCTTAACCAACAGGAAATAAAAATAAAAGCTTTGCTTCTTTACCTTTAGAATTAAAAAGTACAAGCAATTTTCACACATTAAACCGAACTGCTCATTTTAGAAAGTATTTTTTCTCTGTGTGGAACTTGGATGGCTTTAGTGTGGTTATTAAATGCTAAGAATGCTCTACAGTAATATATTAAAGGTATGAGGACAACTTAATTTTGGTTAAATTCTTACCCAAACTGCAGCTTAATTTGTGTATATATTTTTCCTATAAACTCTTTCACTTTAAAATAGCACAAGGAACTTTAATACTCTAAAGTTTATATACCTTATTTATTCTTTCTGGAACAGAAAATGATCTTTGTAAACAGCTACTGTAAAATAAAAAATTAAAGCCAAAATACTAACTGTGCCAAATGCCTAATCTCTTTAAGAAACACAGTTGTGGGAGAAGCTGAAAAATTCTTGGAGATTTTTATTGTCTTTGGTTTTTGTAATTATTCAGATACTTTTGAAAATCTTCTGTTTTTACATGATTCAATATTTTCTTAACATTATTGTACTTGTGTCCTTCAGTGTCCATGCTCTGTGAAGAATGTAAGCTGTGTTAATACTGTAGCTGCGTGGACATAGCTGGCTAGAGTGTGGTACCAGTGCTGGGGGCTCTAAATTAACTGGGATAGGGAATTGGGCAGAGTGGGATCTGAAAATGTAAGGTGCACTCAGGATTTAGGGTGTAAGGCGGCCAGCAGGTCAGTAATTGGCTCTTGAAGAATGGGTCAGCAGAGGGTAGGATGAGGCTGAGAACTGACAGGGAAGGAACGCAGCAGCTTCATTTTTGTGCCCTTTACCCTTATAGCCAGCTGGACACTGAACAAATTCTGGAGAGTATTTAGAAGGGTCTTGGTGTGTTGTGCATTACCTTCATCATATGCTACTCTTCCTCCTACCTTTATCCATGTCTTTCTTCGCTAGGTGGTTGATTTTAGGATAAGCAGGTTCTTTTACTTTCCCCACTATTAGGGAAGACTGGGTCATTGCGTGATGGGCTCTACATTTGAGGGGTACCAGGGTAGGGAAGGAATGTTTGGGGAAATGTCCTAGTTATTGTGAAATGCAGATCTTTAATAGAAAAAAAAAGGGACAATTAAGAAAGTCATCAGTTATAGGGAAGCATAATAAAGAATATCTGGGCAGGCTACTTTAAGCCTCTTCTAATGAAGTTCAGTAATTGGCTCTTGAAAACAGTGGCATTTGGCATAATGGAGGGACTAATTAATTCATTTCATTAATTTCTGTAGTTTAAATTTTTTCAAGAGATTTCACATTTGCATTTATGAAAAAGTTCCTTTTAAGCAATGAATTATTCTCCAAAACACTTTATTTTGCCTTCTTTAAGCAATTAGTTTGCAAGGTATTTTAAATGGAAAACACACACACACACACACACACACACGTAACATTTATGCTGTTTTGAGTGGGTTGCATTCAACGAATAAATAGCATACAGACTCATCCAATTACATAAATATTTTTGTAATTAAAAGCTGGCTGTCTGGATTATGGTAGTAAAGAGATAGTTGCTAAGTACTATAGCAGTTGGCTCTAGATCTCCAATATCATCTTTTTCTCTTGTATTTTAAACTGTGCATCACCACTATGAAATTTAGCATTTTGAAAAGCAGTTCTTCCATTAATATATGTCAACTTTAGTACAAGTATCCCCAGTATTCATTCAATATTGGATCTGTCCTTATCCTTTGTAGGTGAGGAAGCATAACAATAAGCAATATCTGGAAAAATATCTATGTCTTAGTTGTTTTTTACATATGTGCATTTCTTCAACTACATTTTATGTAAGTTATTAGTCATACCTTAAGAGAAAATTAAAGCTATGCTTTTTGTCAGGTTTAAATAGAACCTCTCATGTTTGTATTCTCAGGGATTCGTTTAAAATCAATTAGATATTTTAGTGTGATGAGGAAATACCCTAAAGATTTTTCTTGTGTCAGAAAAGGCTAAATGACTCCTTATTATCAAATCATTCTTTCCCTTGTTCTTATCTCAAGGGAAATAATACTTGCAGAATCCTGCCTTGTAAATTTGAAGCTTGATTTACAGTAGTAAAGAACAAGTCTCAAAGCAAAAGCAGAAGCTCCATCAGTAATCAAGCCTCTGATAGCCTTTTCAGCAGTTTAACTTGGCTACATAAATCACCTGTTTTGTTTTGTTTTTCTTCCATGGAGAAGATTTGAGTTAAGAATCTGGCACATTCAAAGTAGTATGCTGCCAATTCCTAGGAGTAAGTGCAGCCCTAGCCTGAAAAATAATTGCAGATGATTCACTCACAACCTCGAGCAAAGTTTTCTGTCACTGACTGCCTTTTTCTCGTGCCATAGCAGTTGGAGGGACAACTAATCAGTCTGAGAGAGATTGGCATGTTGATACAAGCCAGATATTTTGTGAAATTTTTATAGAACTCATTTTTAAGTGCTAAAGCTTTCCTAATTTGTAATTGTTTAAACCTAAAAAAAGTTAAAGTGTGGGAGCATGTCACCGTGGAGGAAACCTGAAGTGTATGTGACACCCTCTTTCAGTCCCACAGATGAGCAAGACACACGCATTCCTAGCTAGCGTATGTGCAGCTTTTACCAGAACATTTTCTGTGGGATATTTTCTCATTCTACAAATGACACACCTGAGGCATCTTAGTGGACAGAACAGACACCTAGCAGATGGGAATGTAACAAGAGGTAACTGCTTTCCATATTATGCTGGCCTTCCTCATTGAGGAAAGATATTGGAGAAAGGAATCACATGGCGTTTGGAAGGGGAAAATTTAGATAATAGAATCAACAAATATGAAGACTGTGGTGGTCATTTGGCTTCGTTTCAGGCCAGTGACAAAGCATCCATGCGGCAAGAGAAGAGGGGACCGTGGAAGTGGGATGGAAGGTTGGGCCAGAAAGTCACTGACATCAAACCATGGCAGGAAGCTGTTTATGAGGACATTGATTCTTATTTAAAATTAGAAAGTTTTGACGAAAAGGGTTATGGTGGTTTATGATTCAAAATGATCACAAAGGCTTTATGAAGAATAGACTGTGTGGGCCTGGGGAGATAACCCAGAGGTCTAGCACCTGCCTAGTGAGTGTCATTTCTGGTACCATGCTGGCCCAGTCCTCTAATGCTTAGCCAGGCACTGAGACCGGGCTTGGAGTGCACACCTGTATTCCCAGCATTGGTGAGGCTGAAACTGAAGGGTCACTGCAAGTCGAAGCTGGGTAATGAGGCCCTGTATGAACTACAAACATGCATACAGTCATACGTTTATAAATAGTAGACTGTGTAGAAATTGTGAGGGTTTCCTTTTTTGGTCTTCCTATTCTATTCCTTAGGAATTTTTTTTTTTTTTTTTTTTTTTTTTGCCGCCTAATTATGTTTCTCCAAAAAAGAATAAACTATTGCATTATTTGCTATTAACAAAGGTTAATCGAAACCACATAAGTGCACTAATTTTAAAAATGTCTAGTAGAATTTCATTAAGGGTGTGCAATAATACATTGGTGTGTGAGTAGTGATTCATACGATCTACGTAATCTCTCTATTTGTGTTTTCAGCCTTGGGGCTCTATTCTGCGGAATTGGAATTTCTTAGCTGTGACACATCCTGGGTACATGGCATTTCTCACTTACGATGAGGTTAAGGCACGCCTGCAGAAGTACAGCACCAAACCTGGCAGGTAAGGCGCTGCAGCAGTGATGCTCCAGAACAGATTTAAAGAGCCTGTTGATTCCTATCTGAGTAAATCAGTAACTCATACTAGATGTGGTATGCGTGAGGAGACTACTAACAGAACTGTGACCTTAAAATTGATGCATTCTGGCCGGGAAGATAGATCAGTGGCACAGTGCCTGCCTGGCGAGCGCAAGGGCTTAGGTTCGATTCCTGGTACCAACAAGAATTTTTAATTATAATTTTTTTAAAAATTGATGACTTTTGCTTGAAACTTAGTGTTTGTAAATTGAAAGGAGATGTGCCACTATATAATGTGATAAGCTTAAATTCATTCATTCTTGGAATTCTGCTTTCCACATTAGAGGAGTGTATTAATAATGAATCAATTTCCTTACATTATTGTAGAGTATTTTGAAGACTTTTATATAGGCTGTATGATAAATACAAATAAATATATAAATGTATTTAAATGTACATGATAAATATATACAAAAGCATAAACATAAGCACATTGTTACCATCCAAAGCAACTTCATGCCCCTGAAAACAACTTCTCTAACACCTCAAACTTTAAAGATTCAAAAAATGTTTCACTTTACATGTGATGTAACAGATCAAGACAAATAAAACTTGAGAGTAGCGCTTTGGATTTGATCAAGAAATCACACCTAAATGTAATGTAAGACCAGAAAGCTTGTCTCTTCCCTGGATAGCTGCATTTTCTAGTGTGTCCCTTCTAGAAACAGTAGTAGTAGCCATTTGAGCAATGGCATCGTGTTATTTTGGACAAAGTCCTGCATATAGGAGTAGAGATGGGAGAGACCTGTGCTCAGAGTCGGCTCCTTTTGGTAGGAGCGTGTCATCTTACTGGGCATTGGTGCACTGATTTTCATATGGAGATGGTTTCCTTTTGAGAATGAATTGTTGTTCAAGCCCACCTTTTGCTTTTAGGATTTTTTTATTTTATTACTAATAGATTTTGTATTTATCTTTTCATACTCTTCTGAGATTTAAACTAATAGTTTTGTTTTTTCTGTCTCAGTGAAAATTTCATTTGTTTAAAGAATTAATATAGTGTTTGAAGAGAAGCTGGTAGTACAGGAAATAATTATGGTTGCTGTTGAGGTTTCTGTTTAGATTAAAGAGAGTTTTGTATGTTGACAGGGATTTAAATGATTGCTGTGTGTTGCCCAAGGATTTCTTATGATTAGGCTTCTGATTAAAGAAGAAATGTGTAGTTGTAGTAACTTGTACATGCAGTGTGATGTGAGAATTTAACATACATTTAATAAAACTATGTGATCAAAAAATCAAATAATTTCTTAAATCTTTGTTTTGCAAAAATGAAGAAAATACTTGGTTCTATTCCAAGTATTGATGCATTCTGGGCCAGGAAGATAGATCAGTGGATACTTCTAAGAGCACTTCTCTCCAAATAATGTGATTAAATTCTGTTTGAAGTCCAGGGGTGCAGGGTTTGTTCCTCAGTACCCATACACGTGTGCATGCATTCTCAGGTGTGGAATACATAGTGGTAAAGAGTATCTTCAACCAGCATGACCCTGTCCACATGAAACATAGCCTTCTGATTATGCTAATTAAGCTATTTTTGCAAATTCAGGTACTACAAATAAGGCAGAAATTGGTTTCACGAAGCACAGAAGTAGCTGCCAACAACAGGATCAGCAAATGATGGAAAATTTTATGCAAATAAAGTTGAGTAACAAAAGGTGCACGTGGGGGCACAGTTGTTCTAAAAGGCCATATTGTTAACTTTCATCAGACTACTGCTGATACACATAAATTGGGTCTCCTGTTTGATAAGTTTTAAAAACATCAATTTAACAGTTTAAGAAAACAACAGGATGTTAGTTAAAAATGGACCAGTGTCATAAGAATGCTTAGTATTTCTAAGGCCTTTTTATATGAATAAACATGGAATTACTTTTACATAGTTTTAAAAGCTATGTAATTTGTATTTTCTTCTATTTTACAGATTTTAAATAAAGAATTGTATCATGATGTAACAAGTTAATGATCTTTTAAATTATAACTTACAGTGACTTTCTATTTTTATAACACTTTAAAAAAATATGATACAGGGTCTTGCTATATACTTCTGCCTCATAGTGATCCCCGTCTCAGCCTCCTTAGCACTGGGATTACAGGCATGTGCCTGGGACTGGCACAGCATGTGGTACTAGGAATCAAACTCTGGTCTTTGCGCTTGCCAGGCAGGCACTTGGACCACCAAACTATCTCCCCAGCCCGAGTAACACTTTTTATAGCATCACATTCTTCAGTATGTGTAGTTATTTTCTCTGAAACTGTTTAAGGGTGCCACTAATCAGCAAGCTATTCCTCTTTTCAGATTCTCTAGGGCAACAAGTTTTTAGATTTCTTTGAAAGGTCCTTTAAGATGCTTCTAACACAGGTCTGAAGATTTTATTTTACTTTATCTTTTTTCTCTGTATTTTGGACAGGGTCTACGGGGTGTACAGGGTCTCACTATGTAGATCAGACTCAGAGATTCTCAGTGTTTTTCAGTCACCCAAGCGCTGGGATTACAGGCAGCCACTGCCACGCCCAGTCTCAGTTGTCTCAACACGCCCCAGTGGCCAGGTGGGCAAGGCACACAGGTGATTGAACCCTGGCTGCTGTACTCTGCCTACGCAAGCACTTTAGTCTGAACTATCAGGCCAGGCCAATGCTCTTTTACTATCTTAAGTAGAAAACAAAAACAATAAAACGAATGATACAGAATTTCAAAAAGAAAATTAACAATGGTTATTATTTTCAATAAATAATACTGTTTCCTAATTTGTATTTTACATTCAAACAAATTGCTCAGATTACAAGATAAAGGCATGCAAAATTGATCAAATGTAAGAATAAACTATTCCTTTCAATGAACTAATAGAAATTAGTATAATTATAGGTATCTTGTGGAAATACATTTTTTTCTTCTCCCTTATTTTTTCCTTTCTCCCATCCCAATTGTTCTTTCATTTTGAGCAGTACCTACTCTACATCTTAGGTCTTATTTATATTCTTTCAGCTTCTTTCACTAGAAAGACAATCCAGTGTTTTACATGTGAATCCGATTTAATTCACCTATGAGTGTGGTCTGTAGTTGCATCCATTAACCTATGAAATATCTTAACATGAAAATACCACACATTTTCCATTCTTATAAGAACTTGTTTTCTGATGAAATCACATTGTAATACTAAATATTTAGGTTAGATTTGGCAACTGTATAGCCATTATGTGTGCTAAAGTATATTTTGCAGTTTTTATACAGTGCTTGGTTTGTCAATAGCTAAGATAAATTAAGAGATATTCATTTCCCTTTTCTCGTATATCTTCTATTCATGTAACAGCTCTGTTGTAGCCAACATATTAAGTTCGCATGCCTTCGTTCTACTTAATGAGCTGTGAGATCCAGATATGAACGTCAATGATGGCAACACTGAATATGATGCACTTAAAAAGAAGTGATTTTAACAGAAATAGACAGCTAAATGAATAAACAAATAATGATGTATGTAAAGCCATATCAATGTCTCCTTTCACTGGAGATTAATTTTATGGGATTTGTCTTCATTTCATTTGTGTTTGGAACAATTTTGGCTTAGTAGAGGAAAATATAATACTCAATTTGGCAGGTTTAAGTAGCAAAAATGAATTTACCTCATTTATATTCTCATTATTATAGTTAAGCTCTTTTGAGATTTATTCAAAATTACTGATATTCTATTTTTTAAAGAAAATATAAAATAGTAATAAGAAAGAAAATTAGAAATGAATCAGAATTTTACTAAACAAAATGTTAATAATATGCTTTTTATATGAACATGGAATTTTAAAATATGAATACATAGTATTATAATTCATAATGTTGTCTTCCAACTAGTTATTCATATTACCAGGTATATGCATGCAAAATTGGAAGAAAGAAATATATAAGAAATTAAGAAGAGTAAAAGGACAAACAATTGAAAAAAGGAGACAAAATTAATTAAGCATTAACTGCTCCTTTCAGTAGACCAGCGAAAATACACAGTACAGTTGTGTAAACCATCCTGCCTACATATGTAGATGAATCTCTTTCCCTCACTCCCTCTCCTGTCGTTGTTCTCAGCTCAGTGACTCTTTCCTTTTGAATAAGTTTGCTCCCTTTTTTCCAGTGTCTATTGTACTGTTCAGATTCCATTTTCTATTTCAGGTTCTCACACTATGGAGAAAATACAATGTTTGCATATGTGGGTCTAATGTATTTCACTTAATAATATGGTTTTTAGTTCCACTTATTGACAAAAGCCTAAAGTTACCCTGTTTTACAGCTGAATAATACTCCATTGTGTAAAAATACCACATCTTCTTTATCCATTCCTCAGTTGATTAGCATCTGAGTTGTTTCCAGGATTTAGCTATGACAAATTGCACTGCTATAATCATAGGTGCACATGTATCTCTGTGGTGTGATGTTTTCAGTTCTTCTGGAAAAATACTCAGGAGGGAAATACATGGGTTGAATGGGACCTCCAGTCCTAATTTTTAAAGGAATCTCCATACTGATTTACATAATGGCTTTACCAGTTTGCACTCTCACCAACAATGAAGGAGGGTTCCTTTTCCCCACATCTGCTCCAGAATTTGTTATTGACTGACTCCTGATATTAACCATTCTTTCTGGAGTGAGGTAGAATCTCAGTGGTGTTTTGATTTGCATTTCTTAAAATGCCAGTGATGTTAAACATTTTTTCATATGTTTAATTACCATTTGTATTTATCTGAAGAGTACTTCCTCTCAGATGCCCATTTCTGGATTGGGTCTTTAACTTTGAGGGGCCTGATCTTTTAAAATTCTTTATGTGTTCTAGATAGAAGGCCTTTGTTAGAGAGTCTGTTGGCCACAATTTTTCTCACTTCATGGGTTTTCTTTTTCCTCTGTTTGTGATTTCTTTTGACATGCAGAGACTTTTCAAAAAGATGAGATTCCAGTTGTTGATTCTTTGAAGTGTTTCCCATGCAGTTTGGTTTTTGTTCATGGACTCTCTACCTAGCCCTGTCTTTAAATTTTCTACCTACATTTTCTTCTAGGAGATTTAGTGTTTCTGTTTTAATGTTTAAATCTTTGATCCATTTTGACTGAAGTTAAGTACATAGTGATAGACCTGGGTCTAATATTTGCCTTCAGCATAAAAATCACTGAAATTCTCCAAAGAAAATGTATTGTTTTTAAATAAGTCATGTAATAATTTAAAATCTTTTCTTTTAATTTGCAGTACCAAGGATTGAACTCATGACCCTGTACTTGCCAGGCAGGTGCTTATTCTACTGAGCTGTCTCCCTGGCCCTAAAATGTATAATTTTAATATTTAAAAGTAATTCATTGAATCCCACTATAGAGACTGGCTCTGTTTCTGAGTTGGACAATTTAAATTTTTACATATTTATTTTATATTTACTTCTCAAAAATGATTACATCATAGCTATTTCATATTTGTAGTATTTTGATACACAGTGTCCTGACAGTGATAATTAATCATTTGATAGTTAATAATTAATGTGTTTTCTCATGTAACTGTAGAGATATATAAGTGAGAAAAAATTGTTACCAGTTTTTGTTTTATAGGTCAATAACCAGACAAGTACAATGGTGTTGAAATCATGATTAAAATTTATATCAGAAATTCTGAGTGATTCTGTTTCTTATACTGTTTTTAAAAAGCCCCATTGAATGTGATGGAACAGTGTTTTCTGGTGTTTTCCAGCTATATTTTCCGGCTGAGCTGCACTCGACTTGGGCAGTGGGCCATTGGTTACGTGACGGGGGATGGGAACATCCTGCAGACCATTCCGCACAACAAGCCCCTGTTCCAGGCCCTCATTGATGGCAGCAGGGAAGGATTGTAAGTGTGAGAAGTGGACTTGAGTGCACTTTTGACACACAGACTTGGGGAATAGAGCCTGTCCAGTGATGAAGAAAGTAGATTGTGAGGCTGACAATTTGTTTTTTACCTTAAGATTCTGAAATGTATATTGCTTAATTATTATTGTTCATCTTTTTAGTATTTATTTATTTATTTATTTATTTATTTATTTATTTATTTGATACAAGGTCTCACTACTCAGTTCAGCCTTACAATGATCTCCTTGTCTCAGCCTCCCAGAGCTGGGATTGCAGATGTGTACCACTGCCCCCAGTTTTGGCAGCAGGCATGGCACACCCAGGGTGTGGGACTGCCATGGCATGTGGTACTGGGATAGAACCCAGGTCCTTGTGCTTGCCAGGCAGGTGCTTAGACCACTGAGCTATCTCTCCAGCCCTCTTCAGTCATTTATAATGCAACTTAATTGTTTAAAACTATTAGATGTTGTACAAAATACATTATAACACATTGCTATATAAGCTTGTACTTTTTGATAGAAAAACTGAGTGCAGAAATCATTTAAAGTTACACAATTGCTACGTTTTGACAGAAAATGCTGATTTGTTTTCCCTCCTTATTCATTTCTCTATCATTTTCGCTCCTTTATCTTCATATACCTTTCATTGCTCGTAATAGTAAAGTATCCAAATTTCTTGCAGTTTTTTCTTTC
Source organism: Ctenomys sociabilis (assembly GCA_004027165.1). Taxonomy (NCBI): domain Eukaryota; kingdom Metazoa; phylum Chordata; class Mammalia; order Rodentia; family Ctenomyidae; genus Ctenomys; species Ctenomys sociabilis. The sequence continues at coordinate 46,378 of PVKA01002893.1, forward strand.
CCTGTTGAAAAGTTTTTCTTCTACCTGGTAGTGCTAGGGATTGAATCTAGATCTTCCTCTGAGCAACATCCCTAGCCCTTTTTTCTTCTTTGAGACAGGATCTTGGTGTGCTCCAACTTGCCCTCCTGCCTGGGCCTCTGGGTGCATAGGACGACAGGCATGTTCCATAGAGCCTGGCCAACAGTACCCTTTTAAAATCTTTATATCTCTCTGTTGCTTGAGTAACTTAGTCTTACATATAATCTAAGTTGCAGGAATCGATTATGACAGGGATCTAGCAGGAGATCATCTACCACAATTAATGAAGAGCAAATAGTCTGAAGTACTACTGATCTGTAAAGAAGGGCACCTTAAAAGATAATGTTAAGTGATGTAAGTTGGACACATAAGCTTACATATTACATGGTTTTTCTAATATGAGAAATCTAAATTAAAAAGAAAAAAATAGATAATAGGAAACAGGGAGATAGAACTTTTGCAGAAGGAGGGAGGACCAGAACAGAAGGAGAGAGGACCAAAAACTAATGGGAGAGAGGCATGAAGGGAAGAGAATGATAGAAAAAAAAAGAATTAAGATGTGTTGTATAAATGTGCCAATTTCAACTCCCCTCCATGAATGTAATCATTACATACTGCAAAATATACTGATAAAATATTTAGAAGAAAATAAGAAAGACTAAAAAAAGAAAAAAAATATGATAGGGTCTGTGTGAAGAGTGTATGTTTTTAAAGCTACAACTTTTCAGGAAAGTTGAAAAGTTGAAAAAAGTATAAGTTTGAAAAATGTATATTTTTAAATTCTCATAAATTTGCTGTAATTGTTTTTGTTTTACCTTAATTTTGGTGTACTAATTTTTTTTTTTTTTTTTTTTTTTTTTTGTCTTTTTGAGACAGGGTCTCACTATGCAGCTCAGGCTGGCCTTAAGCTTACTTTGTAGCTCAGGCTGGTCTCGAACTCACAACAATCCTCCTGCCTCCGCCTCCCGAGTGCTGGGATTACAGGCATGCACCACCATGCCCGGCTATTGTACTAAATATTTATATGTGCAAATTTTGACATTAAAAGTTTCTATAGTTTTTGAGAAAAGTTACTTTAAAATTTTACCTTGGAAAGGTATGAACAGACACATTTGTAAATAGAATATTTTTTTACATTCTTATTGTATTGTTATTTCACTTTCCATCTAGTTTTAAAGGCCAGTCGAAAACACTAAATAAGTTTTGGAAAATTAGCCTGAAGGGGGAACAGCCGGGTTGAATGGGACTTCTAATCCTAGCTTTTGAGGCATCTCCACACCGATTTCCATAGAGGTTCTACCAATCCATGCACTCTCCCAATAGTGGAGAAGGGTCCCTTTTGCCCTCATGGACCCTCCAGCATTTGTTATTGGTTGCTTTCATTCTGACAGTCATTCTTTCTGGAGTGAGATGAAATCTCCATTGTTTTATTTGCATTTCTTGAATGACCAGTTTTATTGTGCTTTGTTGTTGGCATTTTGCTTATTGTTTTTGATTTTTTCCTCTTTAAAATAAAAATTTTAAAAACCCATTAAATTACAATATTATAAACATTGTAACAAAATTTCTGAACTCTTACACAAAATAACTGCTCTTCTTCACACATGGTCACATACCCTAAAGGAAGCATCTTTGAGGGAATGGCCAGTAGAGTTTGAGTTTACGTGACAACAAGGATAGGGTAGATTATATTTGTTAAGTTTCCAATAGTTTGGAACAGTAGAACTGTAGAGACATCTGGTCCAGCTGTTATCAATTTCACCCATATTTCTTTATAATTAATCCATTATTGTATGACATATATGATATCTGGGTTTATTTTGGTGTACAACAAGATTGCATACTCCTTCTCTGCCTTTGCGTGGCCTACCACCAGTGGCCTGCATAGACAGCTCTCAGTGGGCCCCTAATAAGTTAAGTAGGAAGTTTTTACTTTTCTTTAGCATATTTTTTTCTTTGTTTTGTTTTCAGCCTCCCCAGTGCTGGGATTACAGGCACACACCACCATGCCAGACTCGGTCACTGGCTCAGTGCCGCATGTGGTGCCGGGGATCAAACCCCTGCGCGTGTGCTTGCCTGAGCAGGCACTGTAGTTCATTGAGCTATCTCGCCAGCCCTAGCATCTTTACTTTCTGCTCCCTTTTTTAAAGTCTTTTTTTCTTTTCCTTCTTTTTCCATTCACTTTCCTTTTCCCTCTGCTGTGCTCCACTCATCCTCATTTCTTTTCAGTATTGGGGATTGAATCAAGGCTTTTGCACTGAGCTTCTCCCCCACCTCTTGTTTGTTTTTCATTCTGACCAGTCTCACTAAGTCTGTCCCAGATTGCTCAGGTGAGAGTCGAATTTCTGACCCTCTTGCCTCAGCATGGAACAGTTTGGGATTGTAAATATTCACCACAGTTTAACATCCTTTTTTTCTTTAATTGTTTATTTCTGAATTTGTCCTCGAATTTAGACATATTCTTGAGGTATGATTAAAGCATTGCATGATAATTTTTCAGTATTTATTTTAGGATATGAAAAGAAATAATGCAGCTTCTGCTTATTATTTCTTACTTTACAGAACTTAAACTTGTTCCCACTTATTATACTGTCCCTGTATATTGTAAGTCAACTCCTTTTCTTAATTTAGTAATAGAAATTCTTTCACAGGTTTTTCTTTCATGGTATAAAAATTATCTCTTATACTCATTTTTCTGAGTTTCCTGCATAAATTTTGATAGTCTTATTTTTACTTAAACATATTTTATAAGGTTCTCTGTATAGAAATACTTTAAACAGAACTAACCATAATTTGCTTAGTTGATATCTAGCAGTAATAATCACCAATTATTTTTAATTAAAGGTAGTTATTAACTGATTAAATAATCTTGATTTTCAGGGATTTTTTGAACAATGAGTACAAATTGTGATTTAACAGCAAGATGGCATCATTATTATAAGCTTTAGTTTTAGATGTCTGTTCTAATAGAACATTATTTTGTTAAGACCATTCTGTGTTTTATTAAAGTCAATGAAACATGGAATGTCAACATTTTCTGATTTTTAAAAATAGTATTTGTGCATGTGTGGATGTATACACACACACACACACACATATGAATATGAAAAGGAGCAACAGGAAGAAGTGTTTCAGTAACTTTTGGGAAAATTATGGCTTTTATTTCTACTTTGTGATAATGTGGAACAAAATTGAGAAAAAAATAGGAATAGAAATATATTCAAACTCCTGTGAAATACAATGTAACAGCAAAACTATTTTTAATTTTTATGAGGATCATATATTAAAGATATTTTCTTGAAAATTATTGCTTAGCAGCTAAGTTCATGTTGTATAGAAATTATTTCTATATTTTATATATCTAAAAATATAATATTCTGAAAACAGTAAAAGAATGATTTTTTTTTGTACCTTAAATGGTCTACAGGGTGTTCAGGGTCTCACTACTAGTGACTTGTAGTGATCCTATAGCCTCTTAAGAGCTGGGATTATAGGCACGCGCCACCATTCCTGGTCTCAATTGTGCACACCCCATGGCAGGGCCAGCATGGCAGTTCCTGGGGATGGAATCCCTGGCCCCTATACCTGCTTGCAGGCACTTTAATCTGCCGAGCTATATGGCCAGCCCTCATGTTTGATTTGGTACAAAAAACTGGAAACATAAAAGTATGTCTTTGAGTGTGTGCCTCAAATTAAATGTCCTTACCTAGAATTAAAATATGTATATTGAAGGTAATAAAGTTTCTTTTTAAATTCAGTTATCTTTATCCTGATGGGAGGAGTTATAATCCGGATTTAACTGGATTGTGTGAACCTACACCCCATGATCACATAAAAGTTACACAGGTAAGGATAATTATGAATAATAACTTTGAAACAAATGAGAATATGTCTTTTACTGATAAATCATGTGCAAGAATTTCAACAAGAGATAACTTAAAGAAGTCTAAGATGAAAAGAAATGACTTTCTTTGGATAGAGAATTTTGACCTTAATGTTTTTGCTTGCAATATAATATTGGCATTCATATAACAGTTGACTTATAAGTGGTTAGACGTGAAGAGAAAGCTATATTAGAAAACTACGTAAATGATTACAAGAATTTTTGCCATAGCTATCAGTCAGATGGGTAATTAAAGATGATAGAAGGCTGACCTCAAACTCTCAGCTGTCCTGCCTCAGCCTTATAAGAGCTGGGATTATAGGCATGCGCCACCATGCCCAGCCAATGAAAATGTCTTGACTCTAAGTTGTATATTAGTGTGATTTATACTGACATACAAAGATCTGTCCAATAGGGTGTTCCCTATAGTGTTGCTGATAGAAGTGAAAAGTTATAGAATACCAAAATGTTGACTAAAAGATTAAATTATGAGAGCTGGCAAGTTAGCTCAGCAGACTAAGTGCCTGCTTAGGCAAGTTCAGGGACCAGGGTTCCAACCCCAGCACCACAAGCTGTGCCGACCCTGCCACTGGGCATGCTGAGCCGGACCTTGAGTGTAGGCGCAGTGGCACACAGCTGTAATCCCAGTGCTGGGAAGGCTGAAAATAAGAGGATCACTACTAGTCTGATCTGTGTAGAGAGACCCTGTACTAAAATACATTAAAAAGTTTTTTAAAAGTAACATCTTAAAGTACTAATATTCTTATTTCTTAGGTTTCATTAAGTTTTGTATCTCTGGTTTTATTGTATTGGAATGTTTTATAACTTCAGATTTGTTTGGATAGTCCCAACCACTCTAAATAATTCCTATTTCAGGAAATTAAAAATTTCATTATTTCTTCTGAGTTCAGGTTTTAGTTTCTTCTTATCTTGATCCATTTACTTCATTTTTCTAAAATATATGTGTACAGTTATATGTATCATAGCATGTAAAGTTTACATATGTACTCATTTATGTGTGCTTATGCTGTGGATGTATATGCTTTGTGTCTGGATTGTAATACTGTAGTGTCTTCTGGTAGGTTATGGAATAAATTCTGTAACTTAATTTTGTACCTGAGATCAGTACAAACTGGGCTAAAACAAGTCTTTAGAAATAAATTTGGATTTCTTGATTCCTTTACTTTGTACTCTCCTCATACTCAGCATTTTATAAAATATTTTCTTTACGTTTAACAATCTGTTTCTTTGTGACACAGATATTTTTAGTTTTGCACACTGATTATCTTACTATCCCAAACATTCTAAGCTTATAATACCAGTAAATTGGAAGAACAGAAGCTACATAAGTCACTTTCTGGTTACTGAAGTGATTGATTAGTTTTCTTAACAATGTCAAGTAGGAGCAGTGTATAAACTGTGGACTCGGAAACTTATGTTTTGAACATAGTAATGAAAACTTAGATTCAAGTAATTTTTAAAAAAATACAGTATGTTTTATGCTTTAGAGAACATAAATAATAAATGTCTCTATAGTGCATGGCACATAGGATGAGCAAATGTTCCTTGTCTCCCATTGTGGGATCTCTAAAGATATCTAAGAAATAAAATTTAATGTTCAGCTAGAATGTTTTCATTGTATTTCACAGTGGAATTAGATGAGCATGCGACATTACAAAGAACCTAATTTCACTTACATTACCATTTTAAAATCAGAGGTTTTGTCTTCTGAATCTCTGTAATTGTTGAAGCAAGTCCCTTCTAAATAGTCCAAAGTGTTAAAAGCTTATAAATTTGCTGCTAAAAGCTCAAGCATTTCAAAAATTGATTTTATAGATCAAACTGTGATTATTAATCTAAAAACATGTCTTAAATGGTAAAATAATTTTGATGGGATCAACTGTAAAATATTTACTGTAAGTCATTGTGCCAGAGAAAACTGAACACAAACAGTTTATGCTGGAAATACATTAACACTGCCTTTCCTCTCCCCCATTCCAGGAACAATATGAATTATACTGTGAAATGGGCTCCACTTTTCAGCTCTGTAAAATTTGTGCAGAAAATGACAAAGATGTCAAGATCGAGCCCTGTGGGCATTTGATGTGTACCTCTTGCCTGACTGCGTGGCAGGTACATCCACGGATTACTTAGCAATGCATTTGCTTGTTTTCCCTTTTAATATTTCTTCCTTTCTATTTTTTTCATCTTAATGTGTCAGGAAATAATTGTATTTTGCATTACTTGAAGTGGTTCTGTAGAAGGGTCTCATGTATAGGTTGATGTTTTTGCTGTTTTATTTCTTTGGTATGTGTAACCTAATTTTACCTGAGCAGTCCTACCTCCATAAGGCCATTAATTTCAGTATGATGTAGCTGTTACACACTAACCATGTTTGTATAGCTTACTGTACATCAGATTCTACTTACAATCAGCCTCTGAGCAAACTATAGTAGATACTCCATATCTTGATGATTTTCAGTCATATCTTTTCTTCTGAGGTATGGCTTCTTTTTCAAATATGTATGGTACCTCCCAGGGGGATGAAGTAGGAGCTCAGAGAAAAAATACCTTCCTAATGCAGTTCCTGCCAAAAGACATTTTAAAATTCACAATTTACAGAAGTTGAATCTAACAAACTCCCTTCCTGTCTGTAGGAAAGTGTTCAATAAAAATAAATTGGTTTGATGTTTTCTTGTAAGGCCTAGAGAATAACCAGTGTGCCCCAAAACTTTCTTATATTTCCTTTTCTGATATATAAGCTGGGGAATTTAAAATGGATCTTTGTTTTGTTTTTATTTAAAATGGATCTTTGGGCAGAATTCTCAGTTTGGGTTATTTGGAGGGTTCACACTATGTAACTATTGTTTATTATAATAGTCATGCCAAAACTAACAGTGTATTTGTAGAATTTTGAAAGCAACTCATTTTTAAAGCTTCATAAGAGCTTACATTCCAGAATGTGATCGACATTCTTGACTTATTCCGGAGACCCCAAGAGCCTGACTCTTCCTTTGCAATACGTGGGGAAGATGGGCCTGCAGACAGGTAGGCCGCTTCAGACAGACTGCTGAGCTGGCTGCTGATGACAACACATGATTTTCACGTTTTCATAGTCTTTAAAAAGGTGTTTTTTGGTAGGAGAGAGTTCTTTTATACATGGGCAAGGAAAAAAGAGGAGGAACTAGGAGATGAACCATAATTACCTTTGCCCAGACCTGCCTGGACTCGTGCATCTGTGCTACTTTAGGAAAATCATGTAACATTCTACTCCTTTCTCATCTAAATTGCTTTTGTTGTATATTTTACCTTACAGATTTTTAAAAATTCTTGCCTTTATTTTCTGTTATCCTTTCATCATGTTGCTAGGTTTTGTATAATACATAGAGATGTTTCAGGAAGAAGGAGTCTCAGTATGATGTGAACCAAAGTTTGCAGCGCAGAAACGCTTAGTTCCTGCTCACACTGGCAGTGATAGTTTTGCATACTCAATAGTGCCTTTCTAGAAATAACTTGATGAATTTAGGTGTGCTGCTGGAAAGCAGTTTGCAAGTGTGTCTCAAATGTGTTGGGAGAAGGCTTTACGGAGATACTGTCAGTCACCTCCAACTGTCAGAGATCGCTTAGGTGAACTTGACACCTCTTTGGTATTTCAGTAAAAAGCTTAGTACAACAGAGACCAAGCTGTGTTTGTCATGCCTTTAGCCTAACTCAGCCATGTACTATGGTAGTAGGATTCTCACAGGCGCACTGGAGCTAAAGGTTGTTGTGTCTTTCAAATGATAGTAGAATTCTAGGGCGGTGCAGACTGCACTCTCTTTGCACAAAACCCCTCCTCCCCGACTCCATGCTTGTCCTGAGGCTCCAGGCTTGGCAGGCACATGTGCAGGAATTCATGTTAACTTAATACTGTGCTTAGTATTTAATGGTAAGTGGGTTTACGAATGTGAAGCTCTTACTAGTTTTGCAGAAACCTTGAATTAGTAAAATTCTTTAAAGCAGAATATGTCTATTTACATTGTACTCTAGATTTCACATAGTGGTGTTCCTGTCAAAAGTATGGCCAAATACAAAACTGCAAGAAGTTTATGTTTTTAATTGTATGTGTTTTCGAAAGAAAGTTGCCTTTGAAAAGAAAATTTAGTGGGGCCAGGGAGATGGCTCAGTAGAATAAGTGCTTCCCTTGAAAATGCAAGGGCCAGAGTTCAATCCCTGGCTCTGCCAAAAATAAATAAATAAATAAATAAAAAATTTAGGGACAGTACTATATATTTTGTTTATCAAGTTCTTCAACAATTTGAAAAAGGTTTGTTATATAGTAATGATACTGAATTATTTCCCAGTTACTGTTGATATATTATTAATAGTTTGTCCTTTGCCCTTAAAATCACCATGACTTCTGCATACTATATTTCTGTATTCTCCAAGTAGTATGATTCATCTTGCTTATTATAGTTAATCATTTCTGTTTTCATTTTGTGATTTTTTTCATTATTTAGTGATCTTCTATATGGTTGTGTCCCAAATTTATAAATTAACTTTTGATCTTTTTTATGTTGAAGTACTTCTCAATTTTATTTCTAGAATTTGAGGAAGTGCCTACATTGTTAAACATTGAAAACTGTTTAGTTAAAATATTCACAGAAACTCCATGAAAGTGATAAAAGCATTTGTTTACTGATTTAACCTCAGAAAAATGACAAATTTTGAAATATTCAGGTTGAATAGTTATCACCATTTATGTTAATAATATTATATGCTAATCTGACCATTGGATTTTACAGATAAGTTATTGAAACATGCAGGATCTTTATTTCGATGTTAATCTTTTTCTTTTTACACAAAACAGTGTTCTGCAGATACTTTCCTTATGCATTTTATACTTGTATCTGTAAGCTCTTGCTTGTCTTACAAATAGATCAACATGTATGTATTTCTCTTCTACAGTGTGGATTACTTTACCTAGTTTAGAATTCTTACCTTTAGTACTGTGTCTATGCATTGATAGTTCCTGGATAATTAAGTATAGACTCTGTACTGCTAATGAAAAATAAAGAATAGAGGTCTAAGATTATACAATATTGAACAAAAAGATAGTGTTATACATCAGATGTGAAAAGCCTAACCATGTCTGTGTTCTTCCCCAGCTCTTTGTGGTGAGGTAACTATGCTATTCCAGAGACCTTTTTATCTTGCCCCAGATCTAGAATTTGTCCTCAAACTTCTAAGCCCAGGATCCATTTTGTTCCATGTGGTAGCTATTGCACGATTTCTTTTATGTCTGTATTTTTTTCTACTAGTATTTGAACCCTGTTGTTTATTTTTGTTTCTTATAATATTATTGCCACTCATCTGGAGAAAGTAAGACTGAGTTTCTTTTTATTGCTTTTTTTTTTTTTAACCATAAAACTTTTACAGTGATCCCTGATTCAAGTTTGCCCACTGCCTAAATAAACTTGTTCTTAGGGCACTGGGTGAGGGACCCTGCAGCACACTGGGCTCTTACTGGTCCAGGAAGCCTTAGCTTTTGAACATTTCTACCATGTTTTTTGATAACTGTCTTTCTACATTTATACACAGATTTCACATACTGGTATTTCCTGCTCTGTTTGGCAATTCCCCAAAATCTTGGATCCACTCATTTATTCACTCCTTTAGGAACCATCATTCAAGCGGCTTCTGAGTCCATGTTCTGTAGTAATCTTTGAGCTAAGAATACTCAGATTCAGCCCTACCCTCAAGAAGTTGGATAGAGGGAGATGGTATAATTATTTAAAATTAGTATCCTGTTGGTTTTCAAATCACATTATGGATGCTAGACAGTTTTTGTTATATTTCAATTTAAATATGCATGCTAGACTTTTCTTGTTACTTTCCAATACTTTCAATAGGTATGCTGAAATGAAAGTGATTTTTTTAAAAAAGTGATTTTAAAGTCTGTGTGTCTCCCGAGAAACTTACGATAAATCAATCAGAATCCAATGGGAAATATTAAACCCTGACCATAAAACATAATGTGATCAGCCCATGTTCATTTTTATCAAATCATTCTTCACCAACATTTCCTTCCATCTGATGCCCTACTTTTATTTAATTGAAATTCATCAAAGACTTAAATTTTACGTGATTAACAGAAAACCTAAGCAAGGAATGGTAGCAGTGTCAGTTGTTACAGACTACAAGTGGTTGCTCCTTAATTGCTCTCATAATGGCCCATTAGTCATGCTTCTCAAGGGGTCAGCTACTTATTTCTCCTTCTGAAACATCTGTGTTACTTAATAAATTGAATAACCATGCCAGAGTTTGCACAGAATACTGAATAGATGAAGCAGTCACCTCTCCACGGGCCTGCTTCAAAGCAGCGTTTTCCAGGGTATGGCATTTCTGTCCTACCCTGAGTTATTACAAGATATTTGTGTTCATGGTCTGAGTTGCTTTACATCTTCCCTTCTGCAGTACTGTGTTATGCTGCAGGGTCACCAGTCAAGGTACAAAGCAGAAAATTGTCTCCTTATATATTTTTTCAAGGAGCCTAGAAAATGACTTGAGCTTTTGAATGACACCAAAATAAAATGAATATTTTGTTAGTTGCATGTGAGTACCAGTGCTGAATTACTGCCAAAAACTTTAATCCAATAAAAGATAAAATTAATGTTTTCTTATGATTTTTTCCTACATGTTTCTTCAAAATAAAGGAAGGATATTTGAGTGTTCAAAACAGTAATTTACAAAAAAGTCAATAGATGAAATTCAACAAGCTCTGGTTTCAATATCATATGATTAAAGAGATTCGTGAATGTTCTATTTGAGAGAGCATGGTGGGGAAAAGTATGTAGATGTCTTAGGGAGGTGAGAAGCAAGCTCAGATAATTAAACCTTAGTAGGCAATAATCTTTTACTTTATCTTTCTTCAAAGGAAATCAAGCCTCTAATTTACAGCCTCACTGAAATTTTGTTACTTCAGTACTGCAAATAAAAAAAAAAATCTGTCTTAAACATATTTTAAAGAAGATAGCACTTTTCCTACTGATTACATGCTAATTCTTTGTGCATAAATATAATGAGATGAAATGAAATGTAGACCTTCATTTTCATTTGGGAAGTAACAAAGGAACTGCAAAAGTTTGCTTAAAAAGTTATGGTGATGAATGAGTAAATCCGATCCAAAATGTACAATAGATATTGGGTCTTGTAAAGAAACTTTATCAGAAAAGAGGACTGATGATGGGGAAGGGAAAAAAAGAGAGAAAAAAAAAAAACATAATGCATACACACAAAGATAATTAAGATAGTTATATGGGTAGATTCTCTTAATTCATCAAAAAGAAAGAATTGTGCCAATATTGTTCAGACAGTTTTTTATGCCTATGCTTTGAGTAACTGCTATCAAGAAAATAAGCAATATATTAATTATTGTTACTCTCCTAATAGCCTGATATGAAACTCTGCTTTATTTTATATTTATGTTTATTCTTCACTTTTAAAATAATTATAGTGGTATCTTCAACTAGAAGACTGCAGTAGAAAGGAAGAAGAGACAAATCTGAAAAGATGATTTTATTTACAGAGCAAATGCTTGACTAATTCTGACATTGGAGACAATTCTTAATTGAATCTAATATGGACATTTTCTAGTTGCTTCAAAGTTGGTTCCAGGAAGCAAAATGTTACTGTATTTTGAACTAAGTAACTTCATGCATTAATTTTTACATTGGATTTGAGCAACAAATATTTTTTTAAAACTTTTAGTACATGAAAATATATCCCAAGGAATGCTGTCGTCATTCAGTCAAGGTTTGCATCCTCCTATTAAAAAGTTGAACCTGTAAAGAGTTGTTATTGGGGCTGGCCAAATAGCTTAGCAGATTGAAGCACTTGCAAGCAGGTGCAGGAGCCAGGGGTTCAATCCCCAGGCCCCGAGGCAGGCTGAGACAGCAGTTGAGACTGGGCATGGTGGCATGCACCTGTACTCCCAACTCTTGGGAGGCTGTAAACAAACAGATCACTACAAGTTTGATCTAGTAGACCCTAAACACTCTGTAGACCCTTCCCTAAAATAATAATAAAAAAGTATTGATTAGTGGTGTAGTACTTTCACTTTTTTTCTCTCCCCAGTACTGTAGATTGAATTTAGGCCCTTCCACTTGCCAGGCAAGAGCTTATTCTGTGAGCTCTCTCCCCAGCCCCTATATCTTTCACTTTGAAATCTACAACTGAACAAAATAGTTCAAAAAATTTTTCTATTGATAAGTGATTAGTTGCAAAGAGCTACTTTTGAATTTTGTTTTGATCTAGTCTATAAATCTGAGATTAACAAGCTACTGCATTAGAATACTTATATTAGCCAGACTGGTGGCATACCCCTTTAACCCCAGCACTGAGGGGACTGAGGCAGGAGGATTATTGGGAGTGTAAGACAAGCCTAGGCTACAAAGATAGCTCAAGGCCAGCCTGAACTGCATAGAGAAACCCTGATACTAGAACATGCAGTTGAAATAATTAGGCTCCTGGAACAGCTCCCCTGTGGTTTCCCTCCCAGTGCTGCCAAGCTACATGCCTTCCATAAATTATGCACATTATTTATTTTATTACTGGTAAATTGGGAACAATAATTGTACCTATGTTCTAGGATTATGTGAGCATAGTGCTTTCAACAGTACTTGGAAGTTTAGTTATTACTGTTCCAAATACAGTAATATAGTCGTAGTCACTTAGGAGATATCTTAAATTTTCAATTATGTGTAAACTGTACACCAATAATTCTGAAGTTTCTAAACCATATTCATTGCTTTACAAAATGAAGTTGCTGTCGGTATAGGAGTTTTGTTGCAAAGGATAAGGAATGTTCTCTCGGTTTTCTTATTCTATCTCTTTGTGTTTTTAGAGTATAGTCATTAGGCCAACTGGAATGTGGATCATACTTTTTAGTGCTTTGAGCTAATGTCTTCTGGTCTTTAAAATGCCCATTATGTTGTGTGGAAGACACTATCAGGTCCTCATCTCAGTCCAAAAAAATCAGTATTTTTAATCCCAAGGTTACATTATTGGAATCCTGTCAAATTGTTTCCAATCTACCACTTTCCATGTAACCCACGGCGAAAAATGAAGACACTAAATTGTATCTTTAATCATCAGGGGAGTCAAGGGGCTCTATGTCCAGCCACGAAGATGGCTTCCCGGAACCAAGAGAGCGACCCAGGGCCTCACCCGGTTTTTATTCAGTGGGGAAGTGGCTTGAGGAGGATTGACTGAGAATCAGAGGAATTAGGTGACTACTATGAGCTGAGCTAGGTGGCTGGCCTAAATTTACCTCTGCCATATGCAGAGAGGATATGCAGAAAGTGATCCATATTATATAGTGTTTAATGTTTTGGGAAGTCTAGGGCTTCAGCTTTGATGTAGTCTTTCAAGCCCCAGGAAGTCATAAGCTCTTTCTTGAGGCTTGGTCCCAGCTGACAGGCGGAGCATTAGCTCTACCATCCTGTCTCAACCTGGCTCACATTAAGGAGCAGCAAGTTTATCAGGGAAACACACATGCCACCTTCAAAGACCATCACCATCAACTCAGCTAGACCAATACACATTGCTTAAGGCCAATTGAAGGATAAACAGAAGTCCTAGCCAGCTCTCTACATAACAATACAAGGAAATAGGATCAGGCTCAGTCAAAATGGAGACAGTTGCTCTTCTTTGAAGGAGAGCTGCTGAGTGGGTCCTCCACAATGTTGTGCACAATCTCATTATTCCTTGCTAATAAGACTCAATTGTCCATTGTCACATTGAGTAATTGGTAGAGAGTGAAGTCCAATCCCATGTCCTGATACACAGTATCTGCACTTTTTCTGGCCATCGCACATATTCTTTAGTCTGTTGTTGTTGTTTTGGTGGAACTGGGGATTGAACTCAGGCCCATGTGCTTGCCACGGAAGCACTTATTCCATTGAGCCCATCTCCCCGGCCCCTAGTCTTCTGTTATTGATAAAACAGGGACGAAATTAAAGTCCACTTTGAGGCATTTAGTGTAATATTGCTATAACTGTTTTCATTCTTTCAACAAAAAGTTATTATCTGTCAGAAATACTGTGCTGTGAAAATACCTCATTTAGATTCAGTTTGTCCTTAGTTTATTTATTTATATGTAAATATTTCAAATATTATTACCTAATCTGAAAAAGATTCCAGGGTAATCTCAAAACTACATGAAATATAGTAAGGTACTATAAATTAGAAGTTACCAATAAGGGAAAACATACACAGAGAGTGGAAATAAAATATTCTGCAAAATGAGACTTGATTTCATATTGGAAAAGGTGATCATTCTGAAAATGAACAAATTGTACTTTGTGTTAGTTTTATCTTAAAAAATAAGAGAATATATATATATAAGACATGTGAGGAAAGGGGAATTTACTATTTGAAATTTACATTTTTTCTTCTTTTCTGTCCTTGACAGTTTATTAAGGAGTTACCTACAGTATATCATTAACTGAGTGTGAGGCATTAGGGAGCACCCCACTTTCCGGGCCCCCTTGTGGCTCTCTGAGATGCTTTCTTTCTCTCAGATATTTTCTACTGCCAAAAAAATAATAGTGTTAGTTATTAGAATGTGATTCTGAATTACTTTGTCAGTATATTACATAGGTGAATTTCAGATATGTATTTTCTAATAACTTCTGTATCCTTTGAGTTTGGAGGTGTTTCTTATTTGAAGAAGTGAAATCTATTGAGTCAGTTAGAGAAATTTCTAAGTACTTCCTCTTAATATTCATATGAGTATGTCGAAGACTAGAAAAAAAAGTTATTTATTGGTCTTTCTTCACTAAGTGTGCATTCTTTAATCTTCTGTTAAGTATATATTGACAGAAACATTTAATTACTGAGGGACAATCCTGATTAATTAAATGCCTGTTACAGATATTCTTCATGTGTATTCAATTAATCATATGGTAGAAACTAGGGCAGAGGAACCAAACTACCATCTGAAAATTTATGCTTAGCCTTAATTTGCATATGAAAGTACTCAGGGCATAAAGAAGAGCGATGGGTGAAGTCATCTTAGTGTAAGTACCTGGAAGGAGACACAGTCTGTGTAATATGCTTGCAAATCTATACTAGAAACTTTGAGCAGGGTTTTTTTTTTTTTTTTTTTTTTTTTGAACCAGGGATTGAACTCAGGCCCTTGTGCTTGCCAGGGAAGCACTTAATCCCCTGAGCCCTCTCCCAGGCCCCTATACTAGAAACTTTGATTAGTAAAGCTGAACAGTAAATGTGCTCTGTGATGTCTATTAAAACAGGTACTCTGACACCCATTAGCAGTTCATGTTAGATTTAACACTGAGGTAGAAGGGTTTAAGAAAAACTTAAATTGAAGTTTTAGAGGAACTATGCCAAGTCTTTTGTATTGTCAAGAAATTAGCCTTCTGTTTCACTTCCTCTTGCACTGGAATGTGTCCAGTTACCCTTCAGAGTGTCTGAGGCTTTGGGAGGACATCTAGATACAGTACCAGCTGTGAGCTTGTTTCTGTGACCTCTGGTCTATTTCATTGGTCAGCATATCAATTTTTGTGCCTGTATGATGCTGTTTTTGTAAATGTGACTTGTATGTGTTCAAATCATGTATTATGATTCTGTCAGTATTGTCATTTTTCCAAAATTAGTTTGAAAGCAAGATTGGAGATAAAAATTAATATGTAAGAAAGTTTTATATTTCAAACATTCAACAAGTTGATAGCCTTTCAGTTTCTCAGTCTAAATTTATGTATGTTTCCTTATGAATCCTATATAAGTCAACATTTTAAAAGACCTAAAAAGTGAAAACAAATATTTACCATGGTTATATCCACAAGAACTTCTCTTATTGGTATTTCTGATTTCTCATAATTTTTTTTTTAAGCATAGTGTCCTTCTTACAGAATTGTGGTGGCAAACTTAGAGCATGCATGCTGCTTGCCATCACTGTTATGCAATATATAGCCACCTCTGTGGCCTTTTCATAAAGAAAAGTATGACATAGTTTTCAATATTTTGTAGAACAGTAGAACCATATCTATTAAATTACAAGTGAATAATCAAAAGCTGAAGGAGAGACTTTTTTTCCCTCTACTTCTTACCCACAAACCTTTCTCTTTTTTACATTGTTGTATTACAGGTATAATATTGACTTGTCTTTGGATTATTCATTATTTACAAAGACTGATCAGCGCATTTTCTGTATTTGTATAG
This sequence comes from Ctenomys sociabilis, assembly GCA_004027165.1. Taxonomy (NCBI): domain Eukaryota; kingdom Metazoa; phylum Chordata; class Mammalia; order Rodentia; family Ctenomyidae; genus Ctenomys; species Ctenomys sociabilis. Next base: position 62,501 of record PVKA01002893.1, read on the forward strand.
GAGTCGGATGGCCAGGGTTGCCCCTTCTGTCGTTGTGAGATCAAAGGAACTGAGCCCATAATCGTGGACCCCTTTGATCCCAGAGATGAAGGCTCCCGGTGCTGCAGCATTATTGATCCTTTTGGCATGCCCATGCTTGACCTGGACGATGAGGACGATCGCGAGGAGTCTTTGATGATGAATCGCCTGGCAAGTGTTCGCAAGGTAAAGCTAGAAAACATGGGCTAGGACATCACTGGACATGAGAGTATTGTCAGAAATGCACCACGACAGCATATCTGGGTTAGGGAAGAAGGCCCACAGGAAGCTGAAAAACGTAATTCATGTTGACAAACATAAAGCCGTAGAACTGAAAGAGAACTAACCTACTCTATTTTTAGTACACTTAAAGCTTATAATGGCAGATGGGAAGAGTGTAAAGAACTGAGTATCTAAGGCTGGAATAACAGTTCAGTGAAGAGAAATTTGAAAAAGGAAGTTCTTTGTCATGTGTAAAAATGTCTGATGGCGTGAGTCTCATAAGAGGAGGCCACCATGATACTTTGTTTCTAAGAAAGGTCAGGTAAGAATTATCTTGGATTTGCTGTGGTCAGGGTGTGCTCATCTACATGGTCAGTTCAGAAAATTGACTCTGAGGGGCTTTGAAAATTAGCTCTGTCATGCCAGAAGGTGTTGCTGCCCATTCGCGTTTATGCAGCGAAGTTCATAAAAAACATTTCAAGAAACTAGAATGTTAATTGAATGACTTAAAAATTAGGATTAATAGTGGTCAACAGAATTTCACACTGCTTTCTTTACAGAAACATTCATAAAATCAAGAGCACAATAAAAAGTTTTGTGCTTTAAAACTCAGAGAGGTGATAGCAAGTGTTCTGGAGCAGCCTTTGTTCTCCTGGTTCCCACAGGCGGCCCAGTCATCTTCAGCACTCGTTCCTGGAGAGTTCAGACTTGGCTTACAGAGCTTCAGCAGTCCTGAAAGCCTTCCACTGTACTTCATCAGACTTTGGCATGAAACACAAAAACTATTTGCCTCCAGGTGGAGTGGCAATATTTAATTGCATCAGATTTGGGTTGCTGTGTGCATCTGTCTCTGCAATATGGAAATATTTGGTGCAGAGAAGAACAAGGCATTTCTTAGGGTTGTTTCCACACTGTGTCAAACTCTGCCTATGACAAAGTCCAGCGTTTTCTCTGCTTCAGTGTTCCCTGGTCACCAGTAACATTCACATTCTCTGTAAAGATAGGTTGGCACCACCAAGGCTACCCTGGAAATTTGCTCTGAGCTACAGTGATTTGTCTACTGCATAATTTTTTTCATGAATTTCATACCCAATGAGAAACTATACTGTATTTCACTCTTTAATGCCAACAATTATATTTAGTTTTTAATTTCAAATTTTGTGATCTCTGACTCAAGAAATGAAAGACACAAGTCATTATATCTTAGCTGCACTAAAAGAAAAAAAGGCAGTAATCACAAACTAAAACAGAATTGAGACTTGAATCTCAACACAACTAAAGTCTTCCTTTTAGGAAGACATGGAATGAAATTCTGGCTCCATTAAAGATTACTACTGAGACTGGAGACAGTTAATCTTCCTCAATTTCTACACAGTAACAGGGGCTTTTGCAGTGAGTGCTGTGATGTTCAGATGATACCAAGGATTTAGGAATGCAGGGCAGTGTTGGGTCACTGAAATCACAAATGTTTATTGTTTTATCAGCACATTAGCTAAGATTAATACCATAGTGTTACGTGATCGTATTCTAGGTTACACCCCATAGCAGGCTTTAGTAGAAATCGTGTCATCTACATACAGTGAGCTACCTGCAAAGTAGTACTGGAGAGACTGCTATTCTCCAGAAGTTGTGACTTTGATACCACCTCTGTGGTCATCCATGCAGTCAGGTCACATATCTAATCTAAGGTTCATTTCCATATCTAAAAGTACAATATCTACCTCCCACTTTTTGAGAGTCAAAATTAATATATGCTGTTAGTATCAGTTTATTGATTTATTGCTTTTTAATCTAGTAATCTCTAGTAATATCTTGTCTGCAAAATCTAAACCATTTGCTCTCTGTCTCTTTAAGAAAATATTTGCAGTCCTGTGTCTAAGAAGCAGCATACATTTAAGAGACTTTTATTGAATGCACAGATAATAAACAATGACAGAAAAGTACTTGAGAAACATGCCACAGCTTTAGTGACCTAGGTAGCAATACTTCCTCACTAGAAAAAAAGCTACCATTTCAATTTTCTTTGCTAAATGGTTTTCTCCTTTCAATGATCAGGTACACACAAGGGCTGAAGTTCTAAGCCTAATTCTCTCTCTCTCTCTCTCTCTATCTCTCTCTCTCTCTCTCTCTCTTTCTCTCTCTGTCTCTCTCTGGTGGAACCAGGGATTGAACTCTTAAGACTAATTCTCTTAACTTTGTATGCTGTCCTGCTTGGGGAAGTTACCATCTTTTGTGCTAGATTCAGTTGAACTTGGGCCTCTTGCCATCAGTGGCACTGAACATAAAGCAAGTGCTGGACGTGCAGAATGAGAAGCGGAGGTCCAGGCTTCTGTGAGGTCTTCCTTCCCTCCCCAAGATTGCACATGCCACCACCTTCTCCCTGGCATGCTGGTGAATTTGCTGCGAGTGAGTGGAGAGCTTTTTACTCTAACCCTTTCTGAGCTTTACGCCGCAAAGAGTAAGTTCTCAAGCATTCAGTGGCTTATATCAGTTAAACAAAACTTTTGTCTGCCATCAGTGTTACACTTTCCTGTAGCTGTTAGATACGTTGGAAATTTAAAAGACTTACAAAATGTTTGTTTTCAAGTTAATTTATGTTTTAATTAAACATCTGCATCTACTGGTCTGCCTCCAGTCATTGGGACTTGTCAATTTTATGCAGCTTCTGTCTACTTATTTTTCAGTAAAACTTCAATTTTGGATAGGAGCATAAATTCTTTCTGAAAATGAAAGTAACATTACTAGGACATTGTTTTCCTGGAGTACTTCATGTGTAGTTCTACTTCAGGAATTATAGTTAATTGTTACATTTTATTTACTGCATTGTCTTGCGTATCGCACTACTGATTCTTAACCCCTGGTCAATATATATGACTGATCTTGAGTGCCCTAGCACAAAAACACAATCAGTAAACATTTACGAACAAACTAATAAATGTATGTACCTGGGCAATCGATCTTTGAGAACAGTGACCTGGCCCCATGCATCTTTTCACCTTTGTCCCAGCCTGAACTTAGTACAGACGTGCACAACATAAAACTTTAGTAAGTTTTATTCAGTTTTGTATTACAGGAAAAGATGTAAATGAGGATCACGTGATGTATTAGTTAGCGTTTCATTGCTGTGACAAACGCCTGAACTTAGTACAGACGTGCACAACATAAAACTTTAGTAAGTTTTATTCAGTTTTGTATTACAGGAAAAGATGTAAATGAGGATCACGTGATTTATTAGTTAGCTTTTCGTTGCTGTGACAAACACAAAGATTTTTTTTTTCATACTAGGAAGAGGCTTAATTGGCCAATGTTTTCAGTGCTTTAGCCCATGGTCAGCTGGCTCCAAAGACAAAATTACAGGTAGGGGGAGAGATCCTTACTTCATGGAAGCCAGGAGAGACAGAGAGAGCAGGGGGATTGGGGACAGGAATATTCTTCACAGCCACATCCCTGGTGACCTGTTGCTGTCTCCAGCTGAGCCCACCTCCTACCAGCACAGTCAGCAGTGAGTCTCTCAGTGGATTAGTCTGCTGACAAGTTAGCACTGCCAGAATCCAGTCACCTCCCTAAGTTCCATCACTGAACATTGCTATATTGAGGACTTAAGTCCTAAACCTAAGATGGGGGTCTGTTATTTAAACCTAACACATCGCTATTTTGGCACAAAATAGATCTTTTGTCCAAATTTTTTTCCTCTTTGTTTTATAGTAATCCTATTATCAGTTTGGGTTGGGTTTGGGGTTGGGGTTGGGGTTGGGTTGGGTTGTTTTGGTTTGGTTTGGTTTGGTTTGGTTTGGTTTGGTTGAGACAGGGTCTCCTTATATAGACCAGGTTGGCCCTGAACTCAGTGGATAGTCAATGATACCCTTGAATTCATGGTGATTGTCCTGCCTTAGCCTCCTGAGTGCTGCAACAAGACTAGAGTCCAAGTTAGAAGAATAAGGGCAAAAGTGAAAGCAAAATTAAAAATAGGTATTCGGAAGATATAACATGATTTTCAGTTGGGGCCAATTCCACTTGTTCAGGGTATTCAGAAAAACATCAGGACACATTGTGGTTTAATAAAAAACAAAAGGGTAGGTGATAATGCTGCACTGAGTAGGCAGGGTCAAGAGATGCCTACCTGTGAATGGCCCGACCCACAAGGAACCATCCTGACACCTTGTCTCCCCTCATGCCATCCTCACGTGAAGTTGCTAAAGATGGAAGGCTGCCCGAAGGTGCAGTTTCATTGATGATATTCACTTGCGTTCCAAATCTTCATTGGTTTTTCTTAAAGCTCTTCATCTAAAACAGTGGCATTTTCCATGTTTATGAACCAAGAAAGCTATGCCTCATGTAAGTGCTGTGCCATGGTGACTGTGGGGACATTGCTGCATAGTCCTGAGAGGCTGATGATGAAGCACATAGGGAAAAGCACGCCTTGCGTTGGGCTTGGAGTCCGCTGTCAGGGTTAAGCAGGCTGGACTGCCTTATTCTTCCCTTCTTTCACAGAGCCTCACGTAATGCCGGACATGAAAAAGACTGTGCTGAAAGATTAGTGAGACACCCTGCTTACCATTTTTAATTAGAGCTTTCCTCCCTGGAGCTGTATTGTTCAGTTAAAGCTTTAGTTTTGCAATTAGTACCTATGGGCTTTACATTATATTGGAGAAGAATTAATATCAAACTGTATTGATTCCGCAATAAGCTGTTTTCCTTGAATATATTACCTGCTTTGTTATAACTTCACTGCATGGCTACATAACATAATTTACTGCAAAACTATGTTTCATGTTTGAAATTCATGGAGAATGTGAAGTGGCAATATGTCAGATAAAAGTCTTTTAAGGATTAAATGATTTAGCTAAGCTGGCAGTCTCCTTATTTTCTGTAGTACAGGTAAATTAAAATGATTAAATATTCTCTGAGATGGAGAGAACGGCTCCAGTAACTAAACTGTACTTGCCTCTTGCACAAACCAACTTTACTTGTATTTTGGGAGCAGGTAGGATTTCACATGAAGGCATTATTTCAGTGACTGAAATTTACTCCTTTAATTCCTAGAATGCTCTTGTTTTTCAGCCATTTTTAAGGAAATGTTTCTGAATTATAGCTCACTGTTCCCAGCCTTCTCTAAATTGCTTATGCAACTGAGTAAAGCAAAGGCCATAAAAAGACACCGCAATGAAAATGACATATTTGTGGAAGCTTACATTTTGCTGTAAGATTTAAGAATGAATTGCATGAAGAAAGTGGAACCACATATTTAATTTAAAAATCACACATATATTTGGATCAGAATGTAAAATTCATATAAATGTTTAAAGTAAGATATAGCACTTCAAAGAAATTTCAAGGTTATGGAAGCTTGTCACAGGCCAGAAGATCATGTCTCTACCATTAGAGGGAGGAACTTCAAGGGAAAGCATAACCGCTCTGTGTAGTTAGCCATGTTTATTATTGTAATAGAGCACTGCCCTTGGGTCATTGCCACGTGTGAGGCTCTTCACTATCTTGTTGATCTCTGTCTAAACTTAAAGAGAACTCACTTCCTCTATTTTTTTTCTTTGCTTTCCTTTTCTTTATTGTTTTTGATTTGTAGGATTTGCATATTTCTAATAGCTAGTAAGTTAGCTTCATTTTATACACATAAAATACTCAGATTCTTACACAGCAAGATGCCTCTATTGTCCTATAGAAAAATATAGAACAGAATCTTCCCCGGTTTAGAGAACTTTCCTGTTTCATGCTGAGTTTCTCCTGAAATTCCTATTGATTGAGGTTTCAGGAAGCATGACCATGATTAAGCAGGAAGTGATAGCATTGCTTTTACACCACAGGCCTCCTAGGACTCTCTGTTAAATGTCTAAAAGGAACCGAGTGGTAGAGGTACTCCAAACTGGAAAACAGATGACACCATAGGCTGTGAGCTGCATCATGTGATGTGCTTGTAGACGTTGCTGGAGTGCATGCCTTCTGGATAATAGCTGAGGGCTACTGCAGATGCTCTTTGTTATTTTTGCTGATTAATAGGAGGAAGTAAGTCAAAACAATAGTTAACAGCAAGGAAAATATACTTAGATTGCTATGTGTGGTAAAATTATATTAATGTCTTTCACTAATTGTTATACAAACATTGATTTTAGGTCCTCATCCTTATTATATAATACATGTGTCTTGTTCAGATATGAAAGTTTATTAAGTAAAGATCTTGCTAGAATTATTATAAAATTTACTTTGATTATCTCTGGGATTGTCAGAACTAACTAATTGAAAATGTTTTTCTCCTGTCCTGTTTTTATAATAGCCTGACTAGGCTTAAGGTTTCTTAGCAAATGTTTTGCCATTTCCATAATAATGGATCTTATTAAAGCTTTTAAAGATGTGGATAAAATGAAGAGTGATTGAAATACATTGAATCCCCCATTCTTACTAGTAATTGATGAGTGTGCTGTGATGGGCTTTTGACTGCTTTACTTCTTGGACTTTTCTATCAGGATTTTATGTTAAAATTGCAACAGTGAACCCCTCTATTCCTTATGATAATTATTTGCATTTCATTCTAAGTCCCAAGAAGATTCTATGAATTTTGTCAGAGAAATAAAGGATAGCATTATCTTTTTTCCTGAGGATAAAGGCTAGGAAAACATCCTGAGTATATAGCCATAAAACGATCCAGTGTGAGCCGCGCATGGTGGCACGTGCCCGTAGTCTCAATATGCAGAGGCTAAGGCAGGAGGATCGTTGCGAGTTCAAGAACAACCTGGGCTACAAAGTAAGTTCAAGGCCAGCCTGAATTACATGGCAAAACCCTGTCTCATGAAGAAAAAAGAAAAAAAAAAATTCTTGTAAAAGATGTTCTCATTAACTACCAGTATTGAAGAATTTAAAAGAAATTGATGGACATATCCTGGTGTGACAGACATATTATTCTATAGGTAGACATGTGATTATGCAGATAAAGCCGACTCACTCTTTAGACATCAAAAGGAGTTAAGACAAAAAAAAGTATTTCTTAAAGCAATTGTAATTCTAGGTTTTTTAAAAGTACAAATTCAGATCAAAGTAAGAGCAGAATTATGCTAATCAGTATCCTATAGTTTAAAATGATAGTTTCATCTTTCTCAATTTAAATAATTTTGAGTACTGTCCATAAATTCCATATAATTAATTTTTATAAATCTGTTTATATGTTTTACTATTAATTTCTCCATAATTTTCTTCTGTTTCTTGTCTTGTGTTCAGAATATCCTATTAAAATTAAAGTATTTATGCTTAAAGTCTTTGTAGAATTGCTGTATAATGGTGAAAACTTGAGCATGTTGGTGTTCATGCCAGGAAAGTGATGGTACAAGTGATGTTCTATCTGTATCATGTACCCTTTAAAATTATGTTCATGACGAGGCCTTAAAGACATTCTTTTCAAGTCTAGTCAAGTCTTTCATTCTAGACAACATAGAGTAGACTCGAAATTGTATTTGTGATAGAAACAGTCATCAATTGTTACATGTGGGTCTTTTTAAAAAAATCATATTTTTATATCTGCAAAACTTAGTGAAAGTACATTCTATATAATGAAAAGTGAAAGAGAAAATTGGAAAAACATGAAGAGATGGGTATCAAAAGCAATAAAATTCATCTATTATGGTAGCTTACTAACTTGCATTTCCATAAACTTAAGAGCTCAGATAGCTCCTAAACTACTTTTCTACTTATAACTTAATATTTCTGTATATGAGTTACTATCTACATTAGGAACAGTACAGAAGGAATTTGTGACAAAGTCAATTTTAATTCTTTTTTTTTCCTAATGGTCAGTATTAGTAACCTCAAGTAATCTGATAGTTTTGGTCATCCTTTTAATGCTTTATAAGACTTCTACTTAAATTAATTAATTTGATTGTGTTATTGCTTCTTTGTTAAGTATAATAGTGTTAGTAACTTTTTGGGGACAAAATATATACCAAGTTTGGGGTGTTACTTATATCTAGATGTCCTCCTGAAGTGCTTATGGGTGGGGCTTTTTGAAGTAACTGGATTGTGGATCGTTTGTGATTGTTAGTGAATCCATCCACCCGTTTAGTGTGGTTCTGGGTGTGGATGGTGGATTTACTGAAGAGGGAAGCCCACCCTGGGTGTGGGTGGCAGCAAACCATTGTCTTATAGCCTGGGTGGAATGAAAATGGAGAAAAGAATGGAGTCTTACTGCTCCCTGCTACCGTGCTATAGACTGTTTTTCCCTTTTGCCATGCCCCTCTGACTTGGAGCCAGGTGACGCTGGGCTGAGAGAGCTCTACAATCTTTGAGCTAAAACAGACCTTTCCTCCTTTAACTTTTGTGTGTTGGGTATTTTGTCCCAGCAATTAGAAAGTAATAAAAACACACTTTTTGTTTAAGGGTATCTCTGCTGGGATTATTCTTGCATAGTGAAGGAACAAGCTGTGACTGGAACCTTGGAGATGCATTATTTTGTCCCTTCCTCATCAAAATAGTATTCCTAACTACTTGCTACAAATGAAAATTAAATTTTTCACTTTATTTCATTTTATTTTATAATGTATCATTCAGTTTTATTTATCGTATGAGTTCCATGAAATGGATTGTTCTTCTATAATCTGCCTGTAGCAATGTTAGTAGGTGATTTTTAACAAGATTACGTAGTATTTATGGCTTGCCCAACAGTTTATATGTAGAAAAACTGTATGTATATTCATTTTTGCTTTCTTAAATTGTTGTTCTTTATAATCAGTTGAGATTGGAAGTTAGTTTGGTAGTTAGCACCATGTAAAATTCACATTCCAATCTTATTTTTACAATCTCGAATATATAATACATATCAAAAAATTCTGCCCACAATGTTGAAATGTAAATAAATGTTTCTCTCTATGTTATATGTTTTTACATTGTCTGCATTTTTATACAGAGTGGAGACGATAAAAAATATACTGGAAAATCAGCAGTGATCAGATTATCCTATTTGAGTCTTAGAATTTAAAATTGAGCTGGGAGGGAGATGGGTTCCATGTTCATCAGCGGAGGTATTTTTTCCCTCTGAAAACTGCCATTATCATTTTGAGCTGAATGACTTTAGGATGGGGATGAAAACTGTAAAAGCAGCAGCCTGAGAGGAATGGGGAAGCTAGCTGACTCTAGAACCAATTTAGGGATGACGTAAAGGGTGACTGCAGCATCTTTTGTTAGGTCCTGGTGTAGAGGCATGCCTTTCCCCTGTATTGGAAAAATCTGTTACCAGAATCCAGCTCCTTAAAAATGCCAGTAATTCAAGTGAAAGAAGAAATCATTTCTATCTTTGTTTCTCTTTTTATCTTTGGAAGAAAAAAAAGTCACACTTTCCTCTTCTTTATAGAGAGCTGATAACTCCTGATATAATGAATTTTTAATATCTAAGAATCTAATTATGTAGACTGGCTTGACATTGTACTAGGTTTCTTTTTTCTTTAGATTTTTTAAAATAGGAAAGAGAAAAATGTAATTTGTGCTTATGTCTCTTTAAAATGACCCTTTATGTGAAAGACATCTGCTAACGATGTTTACAGATTTTCTTGGTGCTTGGATTTTATCAGCAATGAAAGTTTATGCACAGGCTTTATACCATAACTATATAATTGTTTATAGGAAGAGCAGAAGGGTCAGTAAATAATGCATTGCTTTCAAAGGATATTGGTAAATTAATTATACACTCCTGCATGGAAATTTTACTGACTTAGAACTCAAAAAAGTAGTAAGTTCTGTATTTATTACATATATCAATAAAGATAATTTTTGTTCCTTCATATAAGTATTCCTTTCATAAAATTCTTATAACTAATCCAGTAAGATCCTATAATTATTGAAAGTGCATTTGTTTTTCACAAGGTGTAAATCATCTTTAGAAGACAGTAGGAACTGTGCCAGGCAAGATGTGCTTTCCAGTTGGATTCACAAAATTTCAGCGTGTCTTCTGGTCTCCAATGTCTAATAAAAGCTGAAGGTTATTACACTGCACAAATCGGGTAGTATGGAAACCCCGCAAGGAGTGTTACTCTAGCCACCCAGCAATATGGCACTGGAATGTGAAAGAAAAACAAAACGTTCTGCAGTTGAGGCATTCTGGGCTGACCCAGTATTCTCTGTGGAACCAAAGGCCCCAGTCCAGAAGTTCACGGCAGTCTCACAGGTTAGGATATCTGTTCCAGAATTTTCATTATATACTTGCAGTATAGTATGGAATATGGCAACTGCTTACACATGAATAATTTATCCAGTTGTGGCAGACATTATCCAATGTGATGCTGTTGGCTCCATAGAATCCTGTATCCTGTTCCAGGTAAAGAGAAAAGTAGAGAAGCATTTGCAGAGAAAAACTGCTGGGAAGAGCTGAGCTTCTGTTTAGCACTCTTCGAAGTTTGTGAGTTTGTCTACAAGTAACAAAAAATATACTATATGTTCTTTGTTAATACAAAAAAAATTAGTTTTGGGGCTATTTCCACAAGACCAGCTTTGCTTTTTGATTTTCTTTACAAAGGAGCCAGATCAACAGGACGTTTTTATTTATTTTACTTAATTAAAAATGCCCTTTTGTTTTTCTGGACTTAAAAAAAACGGGCCGGAGAGATGGCTCAGTGGAATAAGTGCTTCCCTAGGAAATGCAAAGGCCTGAGTTCAATCTCCAGTTCCACCAAGAAAAAAACTGCATCACAAGTATAAGCAGTAAAATTTACAGATTAGCAAAAAAAAAAAAAAAAAAAGGTAAAGAATTAATAGTTTTTTATGTGTTTAGTACAGGATCTATAGCGCCTCACTATATAGATCAGACTCTTAATGATCCTCCTGTTTTCAGCCTCCCACGTGCTTGTATTATAGGCTTGCACCACCACACCCAGTCTCAGTTGCCTGCTCAGTGCACCCCGGGGACGGGGCTGGCATGGTAAATTGGGGATCGAATCCTGGCCACTGTACTCTGCTGAAGCAGGTGATTTAGTCTGCTGAGCTATCTGGCTAGCCCTTAATAGTTTGTTAAAGATCAACTATCTCAGACTATAGACACTTAGGGACACTATGTAATGCTTACCATGGTTTTTTGTTTTTTTTTTTTTTTTCAGTTTGAAAGCAGATTAATAGGACAGTTTCAATAATTAATACGTTGTACATTGTTATCTTTTTAGTGGTTAAAAAAAATGCCCTTTTGATTTGGCTAGTTTTGCTAGTTTTAGTGTGTGTTGAGATGGTGAAGGATCAGATAACCTGTTACACTTTTGTATTGGTTGATATATTGTGTTAACCCAAAAAGTTGCTCAGTAGAGAGCTAAGACTTAGTTTATAAACATCTTTATCTTGTGTAAGAGAAGGACATGGACATTGTATGAGTTAATCCCAGAGTAGCTTGCTTATAATATAAAGAAGAGAAAGAGGCTTTTTAAAAGTTATTGTTGTTGTTTTTGTTATTACATTTTTTTTTTTATTGTTATGTGTTATTTTGCTTGGGAGCCAGCTGAGGATAGATTAAAACCTCCACAAACTGTGAGCTAAATAAACCTTTCCTTCCTTAAATTTGGGTGTCAGGTATTTTGTCCCAGCAATGAGTAAAAAGTAACTGAGGCAAAATTTGGTACCAGAGAAGTGGGGTTATTGCTGACTACCTGACCATGTTTGCAGGGTTTTAAAAATGGCTTATGGAAAGAGATAAAAAATATTTAGAGAGTCCAGGCCTGGTGGCGCACACCCGTGATCCCAGCACTGGGGTGGTTGTAAACAGGAGGATCACTACAAGTTTAAGATGCATAGTGAGATCCTGTAGTAAATACATAAATGAAAAAAAAAAAAAGTTTAGAGATGTTTCCTACCAGTAAAGAGCTAAAATGCCTTCAGGTCTTGTGTATTTGAGATTCTGGTCAGAGCTCAAAAGACCAAAATACTCTTAAAAAGCCTGCCTGTAGCAATCAGGCTGGGAAGTCTGCTGGAAAGAAGGACTGCATTGGTTGTTGGACTACAGATGATTTGTGCTATGGCTTGACAAAAGGTTTGTCTACATTTTACTTATATCCAGAGACGTTGCTTGAGACTGAGATGAAGCACAGTGGACTAGTTAAATGTTGCCAGAAAACAGTAGCATGGCTGTTGGGGGCTTTTAGTCAGGTATATGTTGAGAGCCAAGAGCAAAGAGCCCAGCAGGATGATTTAAAATAGGTTGTGAGTTTGGAGGGGGAAAAGGTGCAGAAAGGCTGTAGACTACAAAGAGCAGACATCTCCAGTGTTCAAGAAAAACAAAAGATATCCTGAGCGCACCTCAGGAGATAGCAGTTCCTAGCCTGTTACAGCCTTAAAACCACAAGGGTGAGGGTGAGAAACTTTGCTTTTAAGAAAAAGCCATAGAGCCTCATGTTATAAAATGGCCACCAAGGTTCCAAAATGGTGGTGCAATAAAAAATTTGTTCCTCAAAATCAGGGTCAGCACTCCGCAATCAGACACTTGACCCCTAAAGCCAAGAAATAAAAGCCTGGCTACTACTCCAGCTGGCAACAGCCTTTGGCATCACCCGCGTGGCATTGGTTTTGCTCACATGCAAAATACAAAAATTCTGAGGTTAAATAGGCTTCCACCTAGATTTCAAAAGGCCTGGGAGACCAGGGTAGTGTACACCTGAGAGGTAGCGCTGTGAGGAAAATGCCTTCAATAAAAAACCTCGAACGTTAAAAAAAAATTTTTTTTAAAGCCAAAAACATTTTTCTAAGGAGAGGTGTTTTTAAAAGAGAACAAAGCCAGCCCCAGTAAAAAGCCATGGGAGCTGCCAACAAAAAACCACATGGTGGAGCCATTTAAGGCTTTCAGAGCTCACAGCTCATTACAGTTTTCTTCAGATGTCCCATATAGAACTACAGGACTTAGTATTTGCCCTTCTAGATTAGACTTCCTTTGGTCCCAATGCTTTTTGTCCTGCTGCTTGTACCTTTTGGAGTGGTAATGTTTATCTTGTGCCCTTAAATGTTGAAAGTGTTTAACTTTACATTTGCACAGGGGCTCACAGGTGAAAGTTTGCCTTAGATTATAAAGGAAACTTGAGATTTGCACTTTTCAACAATGCTAACACTGTTAGGACTTTGACAACTCTTGCAGATAGAAAAAATGCCTTTTACATAAAGGGATGTACATGAGTCTTTGAGGGATGCCCATGGGCAAAGTGTCATGGCTCTAATATAATACAGTGCTCAAACTGTTAAATGTTACCAAGTCTGTCTAGGTACCTGGAAACGGGTTGAAGGAAATGTTTGGTTGACAAGGGGTGGATTGTACTGGTTGATACATATGTCAGCTTGAAAAGTTTAAAGTTTAATTGACTCAGCAGAGAGTCAGGATTCCTAATTTATAAACATCATCCTGTGCAAGAGGAGGGCATGGACACTGTGTGAGTTCTGCAGCCCCAGCTACAGGCCCAGGGTAGCTTGTTTATAATATAAGGAGGTGAGAGAGGCTGGCTAGAAGCTGCAGCTGGTGCCCTTCCCTTTGCTCTCTGCTGTTTTCTGCTGCCATGTGCTGCTGATCTCTGCCGTGTACTGCTCCCTGGGAGCTGAAGTATAGACTGAAACCTCCACAAGCTGTGAGCTAAGTAAACCTTTCCTTCCTTCATTTTGGGTGTTGGGTATTTTGTCCCAGCAATGAATGAAAAGTAACTGAGACACACTTCCTAGTCTGAAGTGCTCCAGTCTGTGATGTGAGGAGTTCACATCAAAAAGTCTTTCTGTCCTATTGTTGTCTATCTGGGGACTGATACAACTCCAGAAGACTCAGATTGTTTTAACTGTATCTGTGACTATATGAGGCCCTGTGACATTTTGGCTAGAATGGTAACTTATTAATCATTGGCTTGCATTAAAACAGCTTAAGACTAGAGGTTCAGCTTTTTAAATTTGGTAATAATAGAAAAAATGTTGTACACCTATCATCGCAAGCTAAGAGTTAGATAAAGAAGAATCATAAGATGGCTAGGAGATGATTCATAAAATTGTGCTATAAAATTGTGTCTGATTATATTCAGTTACTTCAAGTAATTTGCACCAATTGTAAAAGACTATTTTTTAGCAATATGATGAGATCAGGCATTTACGAGGTATGTTTGAGATAGAAGTTTCTGTTTCACCACTGAATATTCACTTTTTTCTTTTAAAGTTAATATTTGTGTGGAGTACAGGATAATTCAATACATTTATTCAGTATGCAATTATCAAATCAAGGTAATTAGCATTTTCATATCCTCAAACATCTGTAATTTCTGTTTGTTGCCAAACCTGGAATTATTCTCTTCCAGTTATTTTGAAATATATAATTATTGTCATCTTGTGTTACCCCATTGCGCTTTAGAACACTAGGACTGATTCCTTTTATTCACTGTATCTTGGTATCCACTACCAAACTCTTGTCCCTCTACCTTTCCCACCTTCCAGTGATTACCACACTGTGTTTTTCTTATAGGAGATCAACCTTTTAAACTACTTCATGTAATTAGGAATATGCAGGATATGTCTTTTTTGTCTATTATTTTGTTTAATTAATATCCATGTTGCTTCCAGTGAAAGGGATACATTCTGTGCTGTGGCTGCATAGCATTCCGTTTTGTGCTTACGCCGTACTCGTCTTCTTCACCCACTCGTCTGTTGATCGACACTTTGATGCATTCTGTGCCCTAGCTACTGTGAGCAGTGCCATCGGAGCTGTGGGAGGACAGGCTCCTCTTTGATTGTAATGCTTTTCTTTGTTATTTTGGACATAAACCTCATAGTACAGACATTTATAAAAGCCTTTATGAGGAAGAGCGTAACTCCTCACTTCTTTTTTTTTTTTTTTTGTGTCGGAACCAGGGATTGAACTTTGCACTTGCCAGGGATGCACTTATTCTACTGAGCCATCTCCCCAGCCCATTCCTCACTTCTTAAATATGGGTTTTCCAATGACTTCCCTGCAAAGACTGTACCATGCAAAGGAGGAGCAAAAGAAGCCTGACAGCAGAGAATCCTGTAATAAACAATAACACCCCGGGCAGATAATCAGTGTCACCATCAACAGTGATAAATCATGTCCCTAAAGTAGATGCTTGCAGTGGTATGCTTTAGGGGGAGTTTGTTCTTGTGTCCCTTAACCCATAAATATTGCAACCCCATTGTAAACATAGAGAAATATCACTCAAATGCCAGTATGGAGACATTTTATAGACTATCTTCCCCATATTTCCCCATAGACCAAACTCTGGTAAGATCATCAGACATAATGAGTGTGCTAACTTGAAGGCAGCACTGTGCAATACAACAAATACTATTGAATTCGCATGATTTTGTGTAATGAAATTCTGCGTTGTTTCTAATTTTTTATTATTGCTTTGTATTCTCTTTAAAAAATAAAGAACAATGAGAGCTAGGAGGAACTTACTTGGACATGATGACATAAAATGAGTTTAACATAGGTTAAAAAGATAAGGAAGTCATTATAAGTTATAAATATTGGTTAAGAAAAAATATTGAATGATGTAACAATAAGGATATGAATACAAGTAACTGCAGTGTCTCAGATAAAGACAGAATGGCTAAATATTGACAGTATTGCTGGAATTCAAATTAAATTGTCATGTTATAGCATCAGTTATGTTTTATGAAGGTGAGTAATGTTAGGAGAAAAATGGCTTAAGAGCAAGCAATCAAAATGTGTGTATCAGTGTGGTAAATTATAAAAAGCAAGCCTAAACTTCAAAGAGCTAACAACTTAGCCTTGAAATGGTAAATCCCTAGTATTAGAACAGAATGGCATTTGTCCTAGTTAGGCTTTTATGCCAACTATCAATCAGATTACATATGTTATAATACATAAACAAACCAAACCTTCCAAACTGGGGACTAATGAATATACATAAAGTACTTTCTAATTAAGCTGTTTTGATGCTATTTTATCTACTAGACAACATGAAAAACTTGCAGTAGTGTAGAAACATACATCCTTTCTTAGATTTAATTGTTTTAAGAAAAAAATACTTGAGCTATTTTCCATGTGAAGAGGTAAGAAAAATTTTAACTGTATATTTTAAATACAGTTTAATTTGATTTGGTTTGTAGGAAAATAGGTTGCACACTAGATACATATTTCATACAAAACAAAAAAATTTCTTGAGTTTTAGAATGTATAGTGCTTTTAAAAAAATTTTATAATCAAGATGAGCCAGAGCAGTGCACATTACTGCACTGTCTATTCCTGTTCACCTCACAAAACGCAGGCCACCTGCTCAGAGTGTCTGCACTTGACTGTGCGTGCCACTTGTCTGTCCTTTTTCCTGCACCCTTTGGCAGTGTGTGGGAGAAAGCTGTCCATCGATTCTGTTCACAGTCTCATCCTTCAACGGTAGCATGAGCTCCCTGAATATATTGATGTATGTTCACAAATGTGCAGTAACAGAGCCCTGGCTTTACTGGGCACCTGCTGAAGAACAGGAAGCTGCATGCTCCACATGTTGAATGATCGCAGCACTGCTCTGTCTCCTAGTGCACTGACCGGCAGAACTCGCCAGTGGCATCCCCGGGATCCTCTCCCCTCGTGCAGAGAAGAAAGCCTCAGCAGGACCCGCTCCAGACACCCCACCTCAGCCTGCCGCCCGTGCCTCCCCGCCTGGATTTGATTCAGAAGGGCATAGTCCGGTCTCCCTGTGGCAGCCCAACAGGCTCACCGAAGGTAGATCAGTTCAGCAGAAACGCCATATGGGACTTATTAATTGCTCATTTTCTTTTAAGTCACATTACTCAGCTCTTTTTTTTCATTGTTTGTGAACAAAACTTTGAGAGGATTATCATTTTTTTATGGTGATCTAAGTATCACATTCCTCATTTTTATAAAAGTTGCCTAATTCTTCAGAAAGAGCATGTGTCTGTGGCCTCCCAATTTGTTAAAACAAATTGCAGTATATATGTAGTCATTCTGTACAATGGATTAAAAAGGTCATTATATGCATTAAAATAATTTGCATGCTGTTATCAAATGATATTTTACACTTCATAATGTCATGACAAGAAAAATGTAATGGGAGTATATTTGCATAAGGACTTAAGGTGTGATAAATTATCACCCATGTTTCAAGGTGACTCACAAAATTTGTACTTTTTATACCAAGAAGAATTAATTACCA
Source organism: Ctenomys sociabilis (assembly GCA_004027165.1). Classification (NCBI taxonomy): domain Eukaryota; kingdom Metazoa; phylum Chordata; class Mammalia; order Rodentia; family Ctenomyidae; genus Ctenomys; species Ctenomys sociabilis. The sequence goes on from PVKA01002893.1 coordinate 79,876, forward strand.
GGAATTACAATATTTGCAAAGTAATTACATTACTGTTTGATATTAAAGACAATTTTAACTCTGTAAATTTAAGCCCACACTATTTTAATTTTTCGTGTATTCTTTTCTCCAAATTTGATAAGGGTATATTTACTATTTTGATCTATTAAACATGAGTTAAAAATTAATTCCATTTAGACAATATGCTTTAAGAGTCTAAAATTAGTAGGAAGTACAATATATTTAATAGCATTTGCTTTTTCTGTCTTACAGTTAATTTAGTTTTAAGCTCATATGAACTTACTAGGATGTGACTTAGAGTTATATAACTATACAAAAGATACTTCTCTGATTTTTCTTAGTATTTAAGTCTAAAATCATTCATCAGATGAACCGTCTAAATAAAAATCAAAGCCAAGAAGTGCAGTGGTGTGTACTTGAAATATGAGAGGCCAGCTTGTGCCACAGAGTCACAGGAGGATGAACTCAGACTATAGTGAGGGGCAGGGTGTAGCTTAGTGCAGAGGCCCTGGGGTCAGACCTAGTCACACACACACACTCATGGGCTATTGAAAGATTCAGTTTAAAAGTATATACTTTAATATTTCCATGTGAAGAGCAGACTTTTTAAAAAAATTCATGTAATTTTCTAAATAATGCTGCTTTATTATTTGTCATTTTCTTTATTTTAATGACTAATCAGAATTTATTCAATATCTGCTCTATTGTACTATTATGAAAATGATTATATATATGTGTATATATGTATGTGTGTGTGTATACTATATATATATATATATATATTTCATTAATGTTTGAAACTTTACAGTTTTTTTTTTAAAGCTCACTAAAAGGTGACATAGAAATGTGTTAATGTTCCAGTATGGTATAGAAAGTACATCAGGACATTGGTGTGGAACCTTCAACACCTACTACAACTTTCAGTTGGCTTTGTTTTGTATCCTCTCTTGTACCCTCACAGTCCTCTCCTTGCATGGTGAGAAAACAAGATAAACCACTCCCAGCACCCCCGCCTCCCTTAAGAGAGCCGCCGCCCCCTCCGCCTGAGCGACCTCCCCCCATCCCACCTGAGAACAGATTGAGCCGGCACCTACAGCACGTGGATGGGGTGCCTTCCAGGGACCAGCCCATGCCTCTCGAAGCCTGGTGCCCTCGCGATGTGTTCGGGACCCATCCATCCTTGGGATGTCGCATCGTGGGGGAGGGCTCCCCGAAGCCTGGAATCACAGCAAGCTCAAATATAAACGGGAGGCACAGTAGAATGGGCTCTGACCCAGTGCTGATGCGGAAGCACAGGCGCCACGACTTGCCTGCCGAAGGAGCCAAGGTAGGGAACAGGCAGAGCAGAAGCCACGAAGCTGCTTGCCAGCTCTTCTGGCGGGGTGGCAGACAAGGCTGGGCAGTGTTCCCCCCTCACCAGGTATAGCACCTCCCGCTGCTCTGTAAGTTGTAAATAATCAGAAGCTCATTAAAATTTGAACTTAAAAGAAGCCAGGAGTAGGGGCTAAGTAATGGTTTAATTTTAATATATAGACAGTAGCCAATTTGCCAGAGATTTATCTCATCTTCCTTATTTACTCTGCCAAAGATGTATTCCATTAATAACTGCATAATTTGATGGTAGAATCAACATGCCTTTCTTTTTTTGGTACTGGATCCCAGTATGCAGCTCAAATTCATAACAATCCTCCTGTTTTCAGCCTCCTCAGTGCTGGGATTACAGGCGTGCACCATCACTCCTGGACTTGGTTGCAGGCTCAGCGCACCTGGTGAGGGAGGGCCAGTGCGGCATGTGGTACCTGGAATCAGCATTTTTTTTTTTAGTTCTCTCCAATTCTATCAAAGTTGAGGAGAATCATGTATGTGCTCTCATGGGCCTGTATATGTCGGCATTACAGTTATACTGTAGACAGTGATGTTTATAAATTATAGAATTTGACGGGTGTGGTACTGCACACTTGTCATCCCAGCACTCTTGAGCTTGAGGCCAGAGGACCTGCCAGGGTGAGACCAACCTAGGCTAAATAAGGAGTTCAAAGGTAGCCCCAACTACCTAGCCACACCCTGTTGCCAAAAAAAAAAAAAGAACAACAGCAACAAAATTCCAAAACTTGTCTTCATTTTTACAAAATATGCTTTTCCTCCTGAAACTAAGGTTTTCAAGTTTGAATGCTGACTTGAAGGATATCTCCACTATCATTTATAGGTACAAGTTGAAAGCTTAGGGTCCTGGAAGTCCCCAGCAAAGATGTGTTGTAGAATAATGCTCTCTGGTGTTAGATTTCATGTTTCCTGTGTGTATTTGCACTTTTAGTGTCTCCCTCTGCTGCAGGAGTGTCTTCCTCTCTTGAAAGTTGTAATACCAAAGGGATCTCATGTCTGTTGCTCTTAAATCATCATTTGAAGAGGTTATTTTGGTCAGTTAATCTCATTACACATTCAGGAATCAAAGTTCTGTGTGTGTGTGTGTGTGTGTGTGTGTGTGTGTGTGTATGTGTGTGTATGCACAGTTATGGTGATAGTGAAAGCTTTGTGTAATGAAGCAATCAGTATTAGTATATCAATGATATTGAAGGAAGCCAGATAGGAAGAGTGGAACCCTCATATAATATTCTCTATAAATGGAGAGCCTGTCCTCAAAAGAATGTTTCTACAGCGTAGAATCCCAGCTGGTAGAATTTGCTCTTTTAAAAGCCTTTCCTCCTGCAGCCTGCGCTCCTTGCTGCCCAATCACGCTGGTGCCAAGCTTCAGAACAAGCCATAGAATGGGCGGATATGGAGTGTGCTCATAAAGTACAGTGAAGACTACATTCTAAAAATCGTGTTACAATAAAGGATGCACAGCCAATAATGCCTCTTGTACTCCTGCTTGCCCTATGCACACTCCATCATGAAGTGTTTCTGGGAAGTCCTCTTTCATGTCTTCAGATGCACTGTCTGGGTTGCCTTGATGTCCTCAGTCAATGCAGAGCATTTACCATTCATGGTCATTATGACTTGGAGAACTCACACGGTGCACAGCTGGTGATAAGGGATGAGGATGCATTAGTTTTTATTTGCTGGAGCCTCACCTGGAATTACATGTAACAACAGTTTTATAATGGAGGATGGAACTGCCTGCTTCTCAGGTAGTTTTCTGTACACATCTTTCTTAAATAATAAGCCCTTATAATTTCATCAAGATAAAAAGACCCATTGTCACATCTGTACTTATTTTGAGTTATGCACTTTCTTTGCACAAGGGAACTGAGTGATTTCATTGCAAGTTCTGAACCCGTAGGACATTCTACAAGCCCAAGTTTCATCCCCCATGATGATGTTTCTTCTGAAGCTGGAATTTGAAGCAGGAAATCATGCAACTCCAAAGAAATGGGTTCATGGCCCATGATTTCTACACTTGTTAAAGGACACAGCCAATTCACTCTACCAAACAAGTTGAAACCTGCCATACATTGTTACCGAAGCTTGACACGCCACTTCTGCTGTCAGAACGCCTCTGCCTGCTGCTCTGGCAGCAGTGCTCACCCTGGGTTTTAAATCAAACCTTACTTTTTCTGAACTTCGGAAATACTTAAAATAGTACAATTACCAAAGTTCATTGAAGGTCTCTGTTTCAGGGTTCTCTTAACAAATGTAAAATAATACATTATTACTGCCCTTGTAATTCCTAACACTGGATGTTAACTTTTTTTTTTTTTTTGGTGGAACCAGGGATTGAACTCAGGCCCTTGTGCTTGCCAGGGAAGCACTTATTCCACTGAGCCAGCTCCCTGGACCTAATGTTAACTTTTTAAAGAATATGATAGTTTCAAGAATTGGCTGACTTTTTCTATATATACATTTTATTAACTAAAATCTTGTTTCATTCCAAGATAATCCTTATTAATTTTTCTTAACATCCAATCTCATGTGTTGCATTAATATTGCAATGCATGTATCCTGTTATTTCATATCACAACTAGAATTGGCATTTCAACCAAATTAGACTTTTACCTAATTTTAACTTAGTTACATGATTTATTAGGTAGTTCATAAAGTTTTGCTAATATATATGCATTTAATGCTATAAAACAGACTGTGTCCACCTTTACTAACTTTATGGGGGAAAAGTGGTTCGTTCTCCTCTAGGAAGACCATATGGTATATTGCAGTTGACATAAAGCAGAAAGGGCCAAATCCCCTTCTCATTTGGTTGCTAGGAGACATAAGAAGCTAGCTTTAGGTAACAGCTGACACAATACCAAGTCCACCTGGGATCAGTGCTACAGTTCTGTTTCTTATGATTCTGAGGTGAATTTGTTACCAAGCTTTGGGATTAGACCTGACCTGCATTTCTTGCTTTAGAATTTTCTGGTTTTGTGAGTGGGAATGAACAGCTTACTTCATCTTCACCTAGCACTGATCCCATTTGTCCTTTCTTTACAAAGTAGAATTCTAGTAATAACTGGTATCCACATCACCAAAGAGCCACCAACTACCTAAATTAGCATCTCTCTGTATTTGTGAATAAAACCAAAATAACTATCAGGCATGGAGCATCAGAATAAATTTTAGTCATTGATATTTTCAGTCAGAATTACCTTTTAATATTTCTTTCCCACTTTCCTGTTAATATAGTTCCTGATGTACCCTTGATGAGCATGCAATGATCCCGTTGCTTTTATTATACTACTTGAGCTGACAATAGAGGCAAAAGAATGGACATGTGGAGGAGTTGAGATTGGTGATGGACAGGTCGGAAAATGAAGGCGGTAGTGGAAGAGGGCGCCTCTAAGGTGTGCAGACACCAAGTTGTCTTGGCAATGCTGTCTTTAGCTGATGGAAAAATATGACTTTTCCTGTTTAAAATATGTGTTTTATTCCCTTTGGAAGAGTATTAGTTTTAGACAGTTGCTCAGATATAAGTAAAAAAGAAAGGGTTAAGGAGGAATGGGAGGTGATTTCAGTTTTTTAAAAAGACTGGTATTTTAGTGAAAATTGTAAATAATAACCTTTTCAACCTTCATCACTAGCATGCACTTTGGCTTTAATCTGTTTTGATTTATAGGAACAGAGGGTGCACAGATTTAGATATCTGGAGTATGATTTACTATCCTTACACAGACCATCAGTTTATTTTAAGTATAAGGAAATTCACCTTTTCAGCAAATAGTAAAAGTGCTATGGCTAATAGCCTATGTATAGTTGTTTTCATCTTTCTGCTTTAAAGAACACTTGTAAAAGATTAAATAAAAATGAAATGTGCATATGGAATAACACCAAGGGAATTAATCAAGCTAATGTCCTACATGTGGACAAAACCTTGGGCTTCCATTGTCCAATTTGTGTGTGCCAGCTCCCGTTGACCCAGGACACTGGCCTGTTGCATTTGCATCTAGACAAGCAGTAAGGGAAGCAAGGATAAATTAAATTATAATCACTCCATTTGCTAATTGTAGAGTACTTTAAGGGAAACCCCTAATTCAAAGTTAAAATGAAGTGTAAACATTTTACATGCTGCTCTCTAACTTCTTTTTTCTTTTCTCTCCAACCTGGCATAATCAAAAGCCAGCTAAGGTGACACCTTAATTTCAATTAACAAGCCAAGAGTTACTAGGTTTGTCTTGTATTGCTAAGTATCTTTCTTATAGCAATGTTTCCATTCTCTAAAATTCTCACATTCCAGCCACATTTCAAATCTGTTGCTGGATAAATCCCTCATTGGGTAGATACTTATTCTTCTTAGTTTGTGAAAAGATTTACACTAAAAATGTTTTAAAATATGAATAAAAACTTGGAAGTTATTTACATCTAGATATAAACATTGTACCCAGCTATCATTAATTGTTCCCTTTGAGAGTCATGAGACTGCTTATTCGATAAAAATTTGTCTTTAGACATGTTACTGATAGACAGTGTTTTCAGCGTGATGTGTAAGATCTTCAAAGATACTGCTAGATGAGTAGGTCACGTGGGCTCCCGTTTGGAAATTACAGCTTCTGCCCTTCTGGCAGAGGTATTTGTTTATATGAATGACCTTAGAGTAACCCATGAATCTCATCAATTGTCTTTCAAAAAATAAGCCTTCTGTATACCCTGGTTTCATTTCCAATCTAAGGTGAGGGATGAAATAGAGATGCTTTTTGGATAGTGTGTTACTGGGGATGGTTACATACATTAGTTGGGAAAAAATAGTTTTGAGTTTTGTAATTTTTTAAAAAATCTTAAGTTATAAAATGTTCACAGAATTATTTGTTTTATCTGTGTTGCAGAGGTTCCAAACCTTGCAACCTTTAATTTTTTTAGATGCTATCTGACTCATAGCATTGAATTTCAAATATCAAAATAAAGGCCTAGAATAACCTAGATTTACAATAAATTATGAACTCTGATGACACTTTTTGCACTAACCTAAACATCCAGTAAGTGCACCGTCTCTCCAGCCTAATCCTACAAAACATTCCTTCAGTTCCTTATCACTGTGGGGGATAAAAGTATGAAGAGCGCAGTCTAGTGAGCATGAGGGAGGTGTGGGTTGATTTACGGAGCAAGGCAAATTATGCAGAGTGTGGATGATGCCCAGGAAGAGACATTCTGGAAGGCAGGGTGGAAAACAAAAAGGTGCAAGAGAGTCAGGGGCTACAGATATTTAAAGGTAGGCAGCTGTCTTTTTTTTTTTTAAGGCATGATAGGAAAAGCATGCTGGTATAAAAATATGTATGGTGATAGGAAGTCAAGTTTGTTTTGCTTTTTATGTTTTGCTGGCTTATTATTTTAAAGAAACAAAAAAAAAATTTCAAACAAAGACTGGGCATGGTGGTGCATGCCTGTAATTTAGGCACTTGGGAGGCTGTAAACAGTAGAATCACTGTGTCCAATCTAGTAGTGAGACCCTGAACACCCTGTAGATCCTTCCCTAAAAAAATAAAATAAAAAAATCGACAAGAATAGGAAGGTAATAATGGTTAATTGCATATTGCTATCTTTAAATTACTCTGAGTATAAGATACTGCCCATTTATATATATATATATATATATATATATATATATATATGTATATGTATATGTATATACACATATATATATGTATATACACATATATATGTATATATATGTGTGTGTGTATATGTGTGTATATATACTCATATATATATGTGTATATATACATACATATGTATTATATATAATATATATGTACACACACACACACACACTTTGTTTGCTTTTCCTCTCCTTTTCTCCAATTCCCCATCCTAGTTTCTCTTTCTTCTCATTTCACAATATCTATTGTACATGTTGGATCTTATTTTCTCTTTCAGCTCCTCACACTAGGAAGATAATCCACTGTATATACATGTGCATCTGGTTTATTTCACTTATGAGCACGGGCTCAATTTGCATCCATTTACTTATTAAAAACCTACAGTTTATCCTTCTTTATAGCTGAGTAGTACTCCATTATATAATAACCTTATATCTTTTTTTATCCATTCTTTGGTTGAAAGACATTTGGGTTATTTGCAAGATACGGCTATGACAGATTGTGTTGCTATACACATGGGTACACATATATTGCTGTGGTATGTTTCAGTTCTTCTAGGTTCCCAGAAGGGGAACAGTTGATTTAAATGTTATCTCTGATCCTAGTTTTTTGTGGAATGATCATACTAATTACCACAATACTTGTACCAGTGATTTCCACAATACTTGTACCAGTATGCCTTCCCACCAGTGATGAAGGGTTCCTTTTCCCCTCCAGCCCCTCCAGCATTTGTTATTGGTTGATTTCTTGATAATAGCTCTTTTTTCGAGGGTGACAGGGAATCTCAATGTTGTTTTAATTTGCATCTTTCAAATGACCAATGATGTTGGAACATTTTTTCCCATATTTATTTGCCATTTGTATTTCTTATTCTGAGAAGTATATATGCATCTCAGGTGCCCATTTTTGGACTGGGTCTTTGAATTTTCAGAACCTGATTTTTTTTCAGTTCTTTGTATGTTCTATTTACAAGTTCTTTGAGAGCTTGTTGGCTAGTTCCCCCCCACACACACACACACTGGGCTTCTTTTCATTTTATTGGTGATTTCTTTTGATATTCAAAAGCTTGTTAATAAGATGAGATCCTAGTTGTTGATTCCTTACAGCACCTCTAGTGTAACTTGGTTTTGGTTCATGGACTTTGCCAATGTCTGTGTCTTCAAGATGTCAGCCTACATTTTCTTCCAGTAGCTTTAGTATTTGTATTTTAATAATTAGACCTTTGATCCATTTTGATTGTAATTTAGTGCATGGTGATAGATGTTGGTCTAGTTTTAGTCTTTAGTCCAGTTTTTGCAGCACCATTCCTTAAAGAGGCTGTCTATCTTCCAGTGAACTTATTTGGTCCCTTGGTCATAGTGCCTTCTTTAGTAAGAAATCTAAGCCAAGCAGCAGTCAGTATTCATGTAACTCTTAACATATATATATATATATATATATATATAATATATAACATATATACAATTATATGTATATGTATATATATATATATACATATATATAATTACATGGAGGACTGTGCTATAAAATAAAAACATATTTGTTTTGAAAGAGGTTCAATATGTCATGAATTTTCCATGAAGAAGTATAATTACATAAAATAAAGGAAGTAATCGTGCATAGTAGTCACAGGTGCATAGTTCAGACAGAACACTATGACATTTCAGAGTTGGCAGAAATATTTTAGGTACTATATATCAGTAACAAAATTAAGGAAGCAATTACAGAATGTATTATTTGTACTTTTTTTTCAATATTAGATATGGAACTCAGGCCCTTGTACTTCTCAGGCAGGTGCTCGTGTTGCTGAGCTATATCCCCGACCTTGTTATTCGTACTTTAAAGCATATTGATTATTTCATAAAATTAGGAACAAGTTCCTTAATTTCTTCAGTTTATTGCCCTCCCAGAGAGTGAGTTACCTCATTTGCTGTGCTTTGTGGTTTTCTCAGTGGCAGCCCCCATTGTCTATATGACTTCTTATTATGTAGCTTAGTGCTAATGCAGAACATGTTTGTTGGATGTATCATTACCATGTCAGTTCACCAGTTACCTAACATATAAGATGAAGTCATTTTTAGTATCAGCAAATGTTACGCATATTGGTATTCCTTTTCAGGTATCTTCTTAATGTCATGGTTATAAAATTATGATTGGCTTACTGTTAAGTTAGAACCTGCAATTAAATATTTCCAGGTCTTCACTTTGTTTGGTACCAGGGATCCAGTTCCACCTCTTCTATGTAGTTACTTTTTCTGAAAAGAACAAATTATTACATGTAAAGTCCACATTTCATTTTCACAAATGGATTTTCAGTGCATTTGTGATAGAAAAAGATTAAGGAGATTTAATTGCAGATCTGTTAACATTGAACATACTCCCATAGTCTGCAAAGAACTTTAAGAATGATTTCAAGTGGTCATTACGTTAATGAACATTTGTTGCTGGCTTTCCTTGCAGGTTCTCTCCAATGGTCACCTAGGAAATGAAGAGTACGACATCCCTCCTCGGCTCTCTCCTCCTCCAGTTACCACCCTGCTCCCTAGCATAAAGTGAGTTTTGCTGAATTTGGAGATCATTTGTCAATGTATAACAATATGATGAAGAATACTTTTGAGGTTATCGGTACAAAAACTGCAGGGTAGATAGAAAAGAATCAATGAAAAATCAAAAATTCAGTCAAACTTAGAACCTCAAGTACCATAAATCAAGATCCTTTTCAGTTATTTGCTGGTAGCTACAGCTTCTGTGAGGTTACCTCAGCTCTCTGAGATTACACATGTAGCAGTAGGGTGTACCCAGTGAGGGTAGGGAGCAGCAGGGAGCTCTGCTCCCAGTTGGCCTCTCCTCCTCAGGTGTCACCTTTTCCCCATTGCGCTCTCAACATTGCAGAGTAATCCTTGCTTCCTCCTAGTTCCTGTGTCCCAGATCCATGCAGCCCTTGTGTACTGTTGACTGCTCTTATGTGCCACTATCTATGCGCTGTAGACCGCTTTTCATGCTTAGCTATTCTTCCCCTTGCCTAGCTTCTCCTCATACCTGGAATCCCAAAGGAACATTTACCTGATCGGCTTTTAAGAATCAGTGAATTTAAAATTAGAAAATGAATCAACCTGTCTCATTTGAAAAATGGGGATGTGCTGGCACAGTGAACCAGCAAGTGATACATTTTTTAGTGATTCTTAATATTTTCCCTTTACTCTTATCTGTATATATTTTCTGGCTTTGTAAAGTTTTCTTCATTATTCACTCCCTTGCTGTATTTTATCAAAAACTTCATGCTAAGTGTCTGTGTCTCCTGCTCTACTTGAGAAAATATTTGTAATTTCTTCTGTTTAATAATTAGGACTGATGTGCATAACTGGTTGTAGTCTGTTTTTTGCTTTTTTTTTTTTTTTAACAATTACAAGGTCTTTAAGAATGCAGCTCAGCAGTAGAGCATTTGACTAGCCTTCTTAAGACCTGGGGTTCAGAAGAAAAAAAAAAACAAACAGAACAGGTTGTCAGCCACCTTGTCAGTATTCACTGATGCTTTTCTGCAGAATTCTTTTTTTGGTGGGGAGGGTCAGTCCACGCTGAGGGTGGAGCTAGCACAGCATGTGGTTCCAGGGATCAACGTGTGGGCCCCTGGGCCTGCATAGGCTTGCCTAAGCAAGCTCTTTGGACCACTGAGGTATCTCATTGGCCCCCAGAATTCTTGATTGATTGACTGACTGATTTTATCTGCTAGTCTTGAAGCTTTTTTAGCCTCGGTAGGTCACTGAATTCCAACTTTACATAACAAAAAGAGAGATAAACTAAATCTTTGCCCTTTAGAAGTTTTCATTTTAGAGATCAAAGTTAACGTACAGGAAGTCACTGGACAATAGTTAGCATGAAAGTGCAGTGCTAACCTTTTGGCTTTGTGGGTTGGGAGGAGAGGCTGTTAGAGACCTTGTAAGCTAAGGATATTCCTGAAGAAATAGAAATAGCCTGAGTCCTAGAGGTTGGACAGTTGGCTAAGTCAGTGCGTGAGGAAAAGCCATAGTCTAAAATTGATATCATTCAGAGCCACTGGACAACTCAGCTAATTGGCTCATTCTTTAGAGAGAACTTTTCTTGGAACTGCCAGACCTGTAGCAGAAACAAAAGTTGGAAGCAGTTACAGGTGTCCTGTGTAGTAGACTACATGAACAAGAACACACTGTACTCTGTCCATACATACACAAGGAAACATCTAAGCTCAGTCGCCTCTAGTCAAAGAACGTTAGAAATGGAAGTAAATGAAATTTTGCTAATTAGAGGGTAGTTTTGAATTGTTTATTAAATCTATATTGGCAAGTGCAGTGAGAGAAGTTGCACTTTGCTATCAAATACCCATTTCTCCTATAAACAAAACAAGAATAGGAAAATCATAGGGCAGTGTATTTTTTTAAAGAACACAAAAGAGTTGTCTAACTTGTCACTTTATAAGAGCATTTATGATCAGTCCTATATCCATGCTTTCTCCCCACTTGACCATAACTTTTTCCTCAAGTATAGTGCTATTGTTTTACTTAGTGATACTTTAACAATACCTGTGTAACAGAAAAGTAATTTTCTAGCTCTCATGCTGCATATTAGCCATGAGTACAAGAATGCAATTGTCAGATTTTAGTGGCATGTTTATGTTTCCATTTTCTTTTATTTCTAACTCTGCAGGTGGTAGTTCTTCATTGAAGAAAATATGTATATAAATTAAAGAAAAATAACAAGCTATACCCTAAAAAATTTATGTATATCCTAACATCAACATGCAAACATCTCATTATTTTTTCATTTAAATTTTTAAACATTTAAATTGTAATACAGTGTTGTGCCATTATCATGCACATTTTTCTTAATCATTCATGCATTGTAGTCACTATAAAGACAGCTTGCAATTCTTCAGTGAACAATGGAATAAAATCAGATTGGGGTCTAGACTTGAGTGCAGTATTAAGTATATGCCTTACTTTGAAGAAGGAAGGTAACTTCTTTAGGATGGCACGTCCCATATCTGAAATGAGAATAGGTCTACGGCCATACCACCCTGAACGCGCCCGATCTCGTCTGAAATGAGAATAAGTTGGCCTGATATCCCATAGTACTGTGTAAATTTTGGTTATTAAAATATGCTGTATATCATTATATTATTATTATTATTATTGGTGCTTTTGTTATCTTTAAGAGTATGTAGTCAGAGCACCATGGACTCAAACCTCAGCTCTGAAGGGTCATAGAGCAAAGTTCTGAGAAAGACCTCACTCATCAAAATAGGGATAGTGATGCTCTGGTATCCATTGTTGCATTAGACTTGGTACATATTTCAATTTCAGATATTACAAAATTATAAACTTCCACCTAATGTAAACTTCTGCACTTCTCTGAAGTGTTGAAAATCTCAGTGTCAAGTTCAAGATTGTCAAAGTCAGTGGTTAACTTTATACTATGTTAAAATATGTAACTGAAGTATTTTATATTAGTTTAATCCCCATAATTTATAATCCTTTGTCAATTTTATGTATATTTGAAATTATGTATTCACTAAATTATATTGAAATAATTTGCTTTTCAAACTTAAGCAGAATGAACTCTTAAATAGTTAAAATTTTTGTATCACAATATATTGGCAAACAGAGACATCATTTTGGCTAATAATGGAGTAATTGCTTTCAGATAACATAATGTTATGTTTGAAATATGAGAAATATTTCATGAGAATAGTTTTATTATGCCTTTTCACTTAGAATTGGACCTTTTATACATTTGACAATACTAGTCATTGTTTTTTAGATGTTTATAAATTAATATTCACAATTTTGTAAAAACTCATTTTTTATCATTGGAGGTAGTGACATTGATTATTATCATAAATTCTTCAAAAAGATTATACTGAAACTTTAGTTTCAATCAGTACAGCCTCCAAATTCTGTTCACCTGTCCTGTTTTCATTCACTAGCTGTATTGTCTGGAAAATCGACAACTTGATAAAACCTTTGTCCTCCTTGGAACTTGTGCTCTGAAGGAGATAAGGATGAAATAACTATATTGTACATTATCAGGTAGTGGTAAGTGCTAGGACAAAAACTAAGTAGAGAGGAGTAGAAATGGCAGGGAGGTTTTATTCCAAATGAGATATGTAGGTAAGGGCAGCACTTCAGCAGAAACGGGAAAGCCGCAGGGAGCAAGCTGGGAGGACCGTGCGTGCAGCACACATGCGCGAGCGGAGCAGCGCCAGCCCTGCTCGCTGTCAGAGCGAGTCAGCGCAGTTGTGCACATTGAAACGCATCCTCAAAGCTGAAGGGCATACCACTGTGCTTGTTCTTAGTATCATGAAAGAACTTGAAAAAGTAACTTATATATATATATAAAACTTACTCTAATTTTGGAAAGAAATGTTTATATGTGGCATTGTAATAACCACTTCTAATACAAGGCCATTTTTTGTTTTACCTTTTCTATAAGCATGTTCCTTGTTAGGATTTTTAGAATAGTGCTGGATAAAAATACGAAATAATATGTAGGGTAGGCTGTGATGGTTTTGTTTCTTAAATCAAAAATTTGTATGAACTATTACTAAGCAGTAAGTTTTAGAATATATGTAGAAAATAAAATGGTGTATATCATATATAAAATGCTTTCTGGCATACAAATAATTAATTTCTTACCAGCTTGATAGTTTACTTCTACAAAGCACTCTATTTTTCTTAAAGCTTATAAGTAATTGTTTACATACAAGAACTTGTCCATATCCTGCCAAGACTTGGTTGAGCATCTGTCCTTCAACATTTTCCAATTCAAAACAGAAATAGAGGAGACAAGCATAGGTGAATTTATAGACAATACAACATCAGTAAATGTACAGAAGGTTACCTCTCCACCAAGAACATTGAATGCTCTGGAGGAATGTAATTTTGAGCCCTCAGTTTTGAAATCTGAGGTATTCCTATGCCAGTGTAAAAGTTTACCTACTTTTTTGGGGGGTAGGGGGCTTGCTTCCTATGTGTACACATAGAAAATGAATATCTCCCAGAAGGCTCACAATAGCTAATGCAAAGCAAACGTAACATTTGTGTAGGTCAGGAACCAGATGGTTTTACGTTTTTTGGAGCACGTGTGCCAGTGCATTACCAATATACTAACCCTGGTATGATAGCCACCATGGGAATGTATGATTTTAATGTAAAATTGATGAAGGATCAGGCCTAGGTGGGGGGTGTTTTCCTTGGCACTGAATTTGGAACTGGACCAAGATCTGACGTACTTTGCCCCACTGGTATCCTGAAACATCTCCGCAGTTGAGATCAGTGACTGAAGTTGTTCCACGCCTCCTAAAGAATTCTTCAGTGCTACTAAAAGTAGCATACATGAAAAGAGCTAATTCTAAATTTAATTATTATGCCACTTATTTAATTGGAGGTAAAATTGAGCCTACTTTTTGAATCACATCGTAGAAGAAAAAATTCCAAATAGAATTACAAATAATTAATTATTTATATGACTTTAGATTTATCTTTGGTATTTTATGTACAAGTTCATCTTGTACCTTTGTTGTTTTTCTTTTTGTCATATAAACTGCTCATCTTTTCAAAACTGGACAGAATAATTTCTTAATAAATATATATAGTACTAAATAAAATATGTTGAAATATTTTCACCAAGTAGCTATTTTATTTAAAGAATGTTATACAATAATTGAACATTTTAAAACAAATTAACTAGAACATTATAACAGTGAATAATGAGATATCAAACCATATTTTTCATATTTATATGCAAAAACCATTTGACTTTTTTCTATTTATAGATGTAATTCCCCAAAATCTATACTAACACTCAAAACTAGTAAGTTTTAGCATATTCCATCAAACATGAGACAAGCATTTTATTTTATTCAGAAATAATCTATTGATTAGCAGCAGAACAGAAGAATGAGTGAAATCTGCCCCATCAAAATTCTGTATCAATGAAGATGAAATACAAAAGTAGACACAAAGGTGATTTTAAAACTTGTTCATTCTTAACTAATAGAGCATTTCCTTAGGAACTATTAAAAACTTGAGTGGCTTTTCTTTAATCTCTAAACTTTCTAGAAACTTAGATATATGGTTGAAATGCAAACATTTTGAGGCTTTTAAGAATGCCCTTTAAAATCAGCATAGAGAAGAGTCCATGAAATGTTTACCATTTAACTGTGTGTGGGCAGCACTAGTCTGAAAATCTGAAATCCAGAACTCTCTAAAGTCCAAAACTTCTTGAGCATCATGTTAGGGATGCTTAAATGGGAAAGTTTATATAGATATTCCAAAATTTGAAAAAAAAAAAAAAATCTGAATCTAAATTCCATTAGTGGAATACTCAATCAAAATGACTTCGTATACCAAAGGCCTCTTGCTCCCTCTACAGAAGGTGCTGCAAAACTGCAGTTAGTATTTTTGCTTTGATTTTAATGCAGCAGACTTCTCTGGAGTTGCGTGATTGACAGAATCATTTGTATTTTTGTCTTACAAACTAATTGGTTGTCTTTAGGCAGTTGGGTTAGGTTTGTGCATTTTGGGGTTAGTATTTTTCATTGGTATCAGCACGAGAGAAATTCCAGTAGCGGTAACTGACAATGGCGAGGTTTCAGCTTGGTTACATTTTTGTTTGTTTTCGTTTTAATTTACCTACTGGTACCTTCAATCCAGTAAGTAAAATATTTGAAATGTCCTTCTGATGTTAGATCAGTGTGTTACCCTTTTCAGTCCTCTTACCAGCCTGGGAGTTTAGACAGTACACCAAAGACATACCTGCTTCTAATTATTCCATTCATTTTCAGTTCTTAGTTTGTGTTGAAAGGGAGAGTGCAACAACTTGAATTATTTCACAGAGGAGTTAAATTTCAGGGGAATATATTGAACTTTTGTCACCTATTGGTGATATTGAGAAGAAGCAAAACATTTGACCTTTCCATAAAAATTTTTATTAACATAAAACCACTTCCATGCATTTTTATAATCTTACTTTGCCCCATTTAAGTTAAATCGAAACAAAATGTTATTTTAATAGCTTCCATTTGAATACTTTTAATTATTTTCTCTCACAACTCTGAGACCTTTTCATTTGGTCTCACAGGTCACTCTTTTTGTGCTCATTGTATCATTTAAAATTATGAGAATTTTTTAATTTCATCCAGAAATTCTGAACAAAATACTGTAGAATCTTTCCATTTGTTTTTCCTAGAACAGCCCCTCTGATGTTAACCAGTAATTGAAAAATGCAGATAAATGAAAAGTAGTCTTTTGATTTGAATGTGTCACATCAGACTTTCTTGTTCAAATGTGTGTGATGCTTAAACTAGACTGGATTTTCTTTTTCCCTTGGTAGGTGTACTGGTCCATTAGCAAATTCTCTTTCAGAGAAAACGAGAGACCCAGTAGCAGAAGGTGATGATGAATACAAGATTCCTTCATCCCATCCAGTGCCCCTGAGCTCACAGCCATCTCATTGTCATAATGTAAAACCTCCTGTTCGGTAAGAACCTGTCAGCTCTGCTCCATGCACATCCTCATAAGCATTATCACCTGTGGGGTCTGTGGCTGCGCAGCCACATATTTGGCTAAACGTCTCTGATTTTTGATTGAAAGTCTCTCCTTTCTATATGCTATTTCCTGCATTACTTTCATGGGGAACTAAATGTGATAGTATATCTTGTTGTTGTCTCTTAGAAAACTCCAAATTATATTCTCAACAAAAATGTAACTAAAGGCCACCCAAATAGCAGATTAGCATACCTGCAAGCAGGTACAGGAGCCAGGGGTTTGATCCTCTGGCCTGCCATGCCAGCCCCACCCCCTGGGTATGCTAAGATGGACATGATGACTCACGCCTGTAATCCCAGCTCTTGGGAGGCCATAACCAGGAGGATCACTACGAGACTAACCTAGTAGTGAGACCCTGAACACCCTATAGACCTTTCCCTAAAATACAAAAAAAAAAGAAAAAATATATGGCTACATATTATGTATGGTCCTCATTAATTATACTTTTTAATAAGCTATTTTAATTTATTATATTATTTCCAGTTATATATATCTTAAAAAATGAGTGTGTGCATACCGTGGTGTTACAAACTTCCTTAGAATTTCTCTTCTTGATGCAGAGACTAGTACACTTTATTTTCATTTCCCTTGCCACCTGCTTCTATTCAGGTCTTAAACTAAAACTACATAGTTCTTTCTCTGAACTTATTTTTGGTTGAGTTCTGTTTTCCCTTCATTGAATCAGATAAGCATGAAAGGTACAGTATTTTTTCACTGTTATTTATGGTTCTGTAATGTGCCTATCCTAGCTCTGTGGAATGGCAGTCACATTGGAATATAGAAGTGTTATCAGTAATGAATGCTTATGTGCTGAAATATTATTTGGGCATTATGTAAAAGCATGATTCTACATCTATGTAATTGAAGTAGTAAACTAATATTTCTATATATTTTTTTTATCTTACCAACATGCATGAGTCACTTCCTGATCCGTTCTCAGCTTTAGAACCATCATCATTCTGAGCTCTTGTGTACCCAGGTCACAGCCTGAGGCTGCAGTGGCCTTCCAGCCAGCATCTCCTGACTGACCGAGGGCTCCTGCACTTAGTGTGCCATCTCCTTCCCAAGTCGAATCAGTCAACTAAAACATTTTATGAGTGGAGAGTTCCTTCTTTTCAAATGAAAAGGTTAAATGTGATTTTGTTTTTGATACTAGGAATTAAACCTAAGATCTTGCATACCCTAGGCATGTAGTCTATCACAGAACCAAGTTCATAGCCTTTTTAAAAATTTTTGTTTGGAGACAAGGTCTCACTTAAGTTACCTTAGTCTCCCAAGTGGTAAGGCTCAGGCATGCAACCCTGCCCAGCTGAAAGTGCTTTGATGCCTCTTTTCAAGGGTCTGAGGCAGAAAATGAAATGAAGTACTTGGAAAAGAAAAATCTTTAAACTATTTTTAGGAAAGGTCTGACTTGATAACTGGTGCTGTTCAGAATTATCAACAGTGCAGAATTATTAACCAGGGTTAGTGAACACTTCAATCCAGTACTTCATTTTTCAGAGCAAAATATAACATTGTACTAACTAGCTAATTGGTAGTGTTAAGACATTTGTTGATAAAATGTTATCACTGGGAAGACAAACAGTGAAGAGGCACTTTGTTATATCAAAAGAACCATATGGCTACTGTTCTTTTAGAGAAAAAACTTGCTCTCATCAAATATATTACATTTGTTCATTCCTTTGGTGCTTACAAATGTAATTTTTAAATTCTGAAATAGGATAAGTCCTTGGTCGCCTTGGGAACTTATGTTTTTATTGCTGGATGAATGAGGGGTATAATTTAAAATGTTAAATTTTAATTATCACATCGTAGTAGATAAAATTTTGGTGGCAGGCCTCCTGAATCCTGAAAATAAATTTTGAGTTTTAACCACCGTTACCATCTTGCAAATGTTATAGAGAAGTAATAAATGTTGATAATCCCTAAACTTAATTGGAGTAAATTTTTAAATTATTTTTAAAGGTTGATATAGTATCATCACATGTTGTCTCTATCGCACTTGGAAGCTCACACAGTTCCTTTCCGTGTATGTCTTTCTCTTTTGGAACACCAGGTGAAATTAAATTGTCAATAGAGAAAAAGTGAAATGGTAAATGAATAGTTCAATTCAGTTGTGGTTAAAAAAAAAAAAAATTCACCATTGTTATGAAGATCCAGTACATGATAACTATTTTTCAATGAACCATGTCTGGCCCCTTAAAGAGAAGTAGCCATCAGAGAGACTAGAAATGAATTTCAGATGAAGCAGTCTTGCAATATCTATTCAAATATCCATGGTCTGCTCCATTATGTATGTACTTTAACTCTGTGCTAAGAATTCAGAGCAATTCAGAGAAGAGTAAATTGTAGGTTTCACTCTCTGTCACTCTTTGTTAGATGACTGTTACACAGCTCGACACGGAAGGCAGTGTGCCCTGCGCCTCTACACTTTCTGCTTGAATACATTGGTTGTGTTCACAGAATGGCTCCAACATACCAGTGCCAAAAGCTATGCATACTCTTTTCTAGTAAATCTCATTGCTTTTTATAAACACCAAGATGTAAATATTTGTTGTATACCCAAGGCCTTTAGTAAAGGTTTATCTTTGTAGTGTCCATGAGCCAGCTTATTCAGGATGTAAGCAACAGTATTGCAGGCTCTGTGTCTTCAAATATTCCTGTCAGAATTCTAATAAAATTACTGAAAACTTACTAACTTTTCCTTTTCGTGGGATGTAGTTTATTTTTTGTTAAAAGTTGTAAGTTATATAAGTAAAAATTTAAGACATCAGTAAATAGGGAAATCACTGCAAGTGTTGTGTATTCTTTTTCTCAGCAGATCCTTCTTTTTGACTTGAAAAACTGGACTAGGTCTTACTTTCAAAGACTAAGGTATCATCAATTTTTGTGGCCCTTATAATTTTTGGTTTCAGTTTAAAAACAGAAAGGAAAACTATTTGTCTTTTATAAGTTATTTCCTTCTGATTTTAAAATAAAGGGATTACCACCTAGATCCTGTTAGTGCTACTTTTTCTGAAAAAGCACTGTTTTTTTCAAACTTTACTGTATGTACTCCCTCCTTCGCTCAAGGACTTTAAAACAGACCCACAATGTTGATCCAGTCTCACCTTTCTCTCTGTCCTAGGTCCTGTGATAATGGTCACTGTATACTGAATGGAGCTCAAGGTGCGTCTCCAGAGATGAGGAAGTCCAACCTGCCTGAATTAGGCATCTATCTAAAGGGTAGGTCTAGAATTGTTCTGCTGTGTGGTCTACATTATAATGGTCAGGATTTAAGGGCAAAATTTTGTGCCGTGATTGTACTAACAATACAATAAGGTTTTGTGTTATCCTCTAGGAGATGTTTTTGATTCAGCCTCCGTTCCAGTGCCATTACCGCCTGCCTGGCCTCTGCCTCGGGACAGTCCAAAGCATGGCTCTTCACTCCACAGGACGCCCTCTGGTTATGATCTTCTCATCCCTCCATTAGGTTAAAACCGAAAAACACTTTCAGTACCTCTTTCCCCAGCCTTTTCTCTCTACATCTGCATGACCAGAACCCAGAGTTCAATGCCTTGTGTTCTGAATCTATGTGACATTAGGGTGGAGTCTCTGGAAGACTCCCAAGTTCATGTGACTCTACTTAGATGACTAAAGTGATTACATAGGACATGGTTTTCAGTAAGTCATTAAATTACAAATGATTCTGTTGTATTTTTTATAGTTTCATGCGTAACTAATTTTTCTGTAATAATTTTTTTTATAATCAGAACAAAACAATTGAGATAGATTAGTTTCTCATTCTATAATTCCTTTAAAACTGAAGAAAAGTGATGGCATAAAGACTAGATGCCAGGCAGGGTTTTATAAAATTCTGTCTTACACATTAGGTGAGCCCAAAAACCCTGCCCTTGTGTTCCTGTACTTTTGAAACAATGACTTGAAGATTTAAATGTAAAAATTTTTAGTTAATACAAACTTATTTTTATTTCAATATGAAATGACCCAAGTTTCACTTACGCTAACTATAGAAAATGATATACATAATTATAGATTACTACAAATAAATTGTGACTTATTCTAATTATTAAAAATATAATATATGCAAAGAAACTCTTTCAAATTATAAAGAAACCGTTTGTTTGTGTGTATATATATGAAGATACAGTTAGGTGTCTATGTGGTGAGATCAACAACTTAAATTTGCCAGCCTGGGAGATGGCTCAGTGGAATAAGCGCTTCCCTGGCAAGCACAAGGACCTGAGTTCAATCCCCGGATCCACAAAAAAAAAAAAAAAAATTAAATTTTTAAAAATTTATTACAGCAAAATACACATTGCTGATAAGTTCCCTGAAAAATGCTCCTTTTCTAACACCTTCATCCCATCATTCTTGCTACTTTCTAAAGCACTTCTGGAAGTTACTTACTGTGAGTATCTTTTTAGTTATACTGTAACTGCTGCTTTGGTGTCCTAAACTGATTCAAAATGTTGGCTTGGGCGGTCATTTGGACTTATAAGAAAATCCAGCAGTGCCGCAGCTCCTCGTCCATGAGTGAGATACGTGAGGACACACTGCTGTGCTCCTCAGCTTACCCTTCTCTTGGATGGCACGTGGCAGCAGGATTCCGTTTCAATCACACCTTGTAAAGATACTCATAAAGCAACTTCCTGAACACTTTCAGAAAGTGGCAAGAAGCTAGGGATATAGCTCAGCAGCACAGCACAGTGTCTGCCTGGCAGTCACAAGATCCTGAGTTCAAATCCTATACCAAAAAAGAAGTGGCAAGAACCAGGAAGTAAGTGTGTTTGAAGTGAAGGACTGCATCTTCAGATTAATAGCTATGTAATGTATCTTTGACTATAATAATGTTTTTATTGAAACATATTTTTGATCAGCCCTGATATCTTGAGGTTGGCTGGTGTCAGTGTTACTATTAAATCTTGTTAATTTTATGTAGAGACTTCTTTAATTTTACAAGGCAGTCCTGTAGCTTCAGTATAACAAAGCATGATGCGTGGCGAAGGTCCATTTATAAACCCTTCTGATCATGTCACTAGAAATCTGAATGAACTTTTGTATTTGCTCATGAACACCATTTTGGATTGCGTTATCTTTTGCACCTAGTATTTCTGTAGTTCAGGGATTATTCTCACCTATATTAATGACTACGAGGTCGTGACTTAACACTGTCTTGCTTCTTTTCACATGCCGCCTTCTGATCTGTCACCCACTCTTTGATCTCAGTCAGCTTTTCTATCAGGAATCTAAAGGATGTCTATTTCTGTATGGCTAAGTGAGACTTGAGACTGAATTTTTGTTAATTTAAATTTAAATAGCTATCTGTGGTGCCTGCCTTTTAGGATAATTCAGATACTCTCGCTTTCTTGTCCATCTAAATTTTTTGTTCATAATATTCACTCAGCATAGAAGACCCCATCCTTACATTTCCTGAAAGCATGTTTTGAGCCCTCTGATGTTCCAGGTTTTCCACTTTCTCAGCAATTTGCAGAATGCCACTTGTCTACATTTCTCTTTCTTCTGATGTTTCTGTCTTCTTCTGGGACCAGATTCTTTCACCTGTAAATCTACCCATGTTTGAATATTTTCTTTCGATTATCTTTAATGGACTCTGTCTTATATCAAAGCCTTATGATTTTGATCTTTGTATCAGTCAGTTACTCATGTAATGTTTGATATCTAGAGTTTGAAGATGGCAAAATGACAGCTAAAACTAAAATGGTAAAGCTCTCCTATATCTTCACATATCTTAAATTGGAAAAATATCTGTGAGGATTAAAGGAAATACTCTGCATGTTTTTGCAAGGGAAGCGCAATGAATGATAAAACTTTTTAATTTGTGTTTATGCTTAAGTCATCTAATTTAAATACATAAAACTTTTTGTTACCAGACTTAGGTATTTATATATGCTTTATTTCTTTTACTGAGTAAGGTTTTTTCAGTTAATTTTATTGAGAAATAGCAATGAGACTGTTTCAAAACTGATTAATAGGATAGTTTCAATAATTAATATATTGCATATTGTTGTCTTCATAGTGGTTGTTCATAGTACAAGATGCAGACATGATATCCAGCCCAAACACTATTATTACAAATTTTTTTCTCATTGAATTAAGAGAAAGTAGCTGTATATCTATCCTATTTTATATGGACAGATACAAAATGGTCCTTTCTTTGTATACACTTTTTATGTTTAGTTTTGTTAGAGATGGGTATTGCATTGCCATTTAAATATTGTAGGTGCACGAATTCAGCAAAATAATCCAATATAGCCCAGTAATCCATAATAGTAATGGGTTATCTATAGGACTGGCCATGTCAGAAGTTGTTGACCTGAGCCTTTCACAGCTTTCAGCATAATAATATGGCTTTACTTTTTTACCTAGTTTTTATACTTTCCTGCTAGATGGTTAAGACCAAGATAAAGTAAGACCTAGATAAAGTAAGACCTATATAATAAGAAATGTAACTTTTGTATCTGATAAGGTCAGTGAAGTCCTCTCAGAATTTATCCTGTAACCCTGTACTGCAGTTTACAGATCTTTTGTCAGTGTCAGCCACCTGTTAGAGTCATGGCCATTGCTTGACTAGTTTGCTCTCTGTAAAAGCCTGAGAGAATGTTTTCTCTCCATGTGACTCTCCTTAGGCATATTATACATCATCGATCATGTTGCTTTGAGACACAACAGAGTTACATGATGTTACATGTAACTCTTGAGTAAGGTTCTTGAGTAAGGTTTTTGGAACTATGTTTAATATCCTTTAGTTCATTTGAAAAATCAAAGATAAAGGAAAATATAGGCAAAGTAGGCAAGTGTGGCCAGGGTATATGAAATCACAGTATAGTGATTACAGTATAGTGATATACTTATTAAAACTGAGAGATAATCAAATGTAAATAATTAGCTTTTCAGACCACAAAAGGAAGATCTGTATTTAACTGTTCTTCTTTAGATAATAACAGTTACATAAAAAAAAAATACATTTCAGTGCTTTAGGAGCACTTTTTGTATATTTTGACAAGAAATATTATTTGGAACAGCAGTTTAATTACAATTTCATGCAGAAACTTTATGGACTAATCTAAACTATTCTTTAGCATTCTATTATATGTGCATATGTGCTTTTCTGATTATAGACTATGAATTGTTTCTGCTACACAGAGAACTCTTATGTTGATGGTGGGATGGGTGGGAATTTTAGTTCAGTGTTCCAGGGCACTCATAACATAAAGGTTACAAACTGTGGTACGGCCAGCTCAGAACTTGCTGTCTTTTAGATTGAGTGAATGTTTTAAAAATAAATAAATAGATACATAAATAAATAAATAAAATGACATGGGACATAGTAACAGTTCAAAAGGTATGCTTGAGTGTGGGTTTCCTTCCAAATGTGCCCACAAAATAATTCCATCGCATTGTCACAGTCTGTGCACTTCTAAAAAGCCCTGACAGTGAAGCAGAACTTTATAAGTAGCAAGAGAAGCTAACTCACAGCTTTTGCTTGATACTGAGTTTCCATGCACAATTTGCTGATTCTGACCTTTCTTCACACACAGGTGAAGATGCGTTTGATGCCTTCCCCCCATCCCTCCCTCCTCCCCCACCTCCTGCAAGGCATAGTCTCATAGAACATTCGAAACCTCCTGGCTCCAGTAGCCGACCATCCTCAGGGCAGGACCTTTTCCTTCTTCCTTCAGGTAGGTGGAAAAAAGCCAAAGAGAACTTAGGCACCTCCAGCAGAAGTATCCAAAATCATACTGTCAGAGGCTTATTGTGACTCCAGAGCCTCCACCACCCTAGGAGAAAAGCTTGCATTTGGGTGGGTTCATTTGTCTATTGGTTGATTTCATGTTCAAAAATACTAGGAAGGTGGCCAAAGCCATGGGGACTCATAGGACTTAGAAACAGTGTATAGAGATGATCTAGTGATGATCTAGGGGTGCTAAATGACCCAACTAAAAGTAAGAGAGATAGAATTCAGACTTTCCATGCCCTTACCAACTATAATTCTATTTCTAATAATTTTTAAATGTTACAAGATAACCTTACAGTGATAATTTTATTTAAAATAAATATATTTCTATAATAAAAAGTTCCTCTAAAACATCTCTATTTTATTTTGTTGCCTTTTATTAAGAAAGTTTATATTTTTATTGGAGGAAAGAAAGTTTCTGTCTGAGAGGGATAGAAGGGACCTAAGCAGGTTGCCTCTTTGTGTTTTTAATGACTCATGTATATTCTCCAATTGTTGATCTTCAAGGGCAAAGCAATACATTTTTATATTAATACACTTAAGTGTACTGAGCTGTACAAATAAAGTTGAGAACTCTCAGTAAACTTACATCATCACAGTAGCCAGGACACAGTTAAAACATTAATGCAGTCACTTGTGTTGGATCTGCTGGTGTTAATATCCTGCCTGTCCTGTTAGTGACAGCATAATCTATGCTCTGAAGTATTTTCCTCTGGGATGTGGTTGGGTAAAATTTTTTTAAAAATTGCTTTTTATTTCTGTATGACATCAATCATGAAAAGCCTTTTAAAATGACTGTTTTTCTTTTGGCTTCCTATATGTCTCAGTGAAAATTTAGGAGTATTAACCATTACATTCCTTATGTAACCTTTAGTGTCTTTTAGCATTCATTTTTTACAGTTTTTTTTTTTTTTTTTTTTTCCCCAATTTGGTGTGACAGTTTAGAAAGTTTGAAGATACTTAATGATATGCAAGTTATGATTATGTAACTGTGTATACAACTTCAGTTTCAAAAAGTGGTTTATTTTTGTGAATAGTCTCCAATTTCAGCAGTAAGTATACTGAGGCTGCCACTGTCTGGACTTACTCTGTTAGATGCTCCCTGCCCTCACAGAGCTTACGAATCCACCTAGGCCACCACAGGGTGAGCTTTGCACCGCCATCTGGTCCGAGCAGGAAGTACGAGCCCTCACCCACAAGGCTTTACCACAAGGCTGTGTATGAACTCTTACATTTTGTTGTGTACTCACTTAATACTAACTGAAACCTATGCTTTTACATATGGATTTCGATGTTTTTTAAATGAATGAAATAATTCTGAGTTACTTAAGCTTTTCTGGTACTAAGTTCTCAATAATTTCTAGCTAGATTCCTGCAAGGTCCTTAGTGCCTTTTATAGATGTGACATTAACCCCAGTAGGTGAAACCTAAGTCTAGTTTCTTTTAAAATAAAGGGCCTTTTAGAGCTCATTTTATGCAGATACCCACTATTGCCTGTTTATTTAAAGAATTATGAAATGTTTTAAATCTTTATCATAATTGCATTGCCCATTGACTTATAAAATCTTCACAAATCACCTCTTCGGATTAATTGGTAAAGAAAAACCTAGTACTTTAAAATGAAATCTCCCCCTGACATTTTCGTTAAATGAGACCTATGGAAATCACTTCATTTCATTTGTACATTTGCTTGTTTCAGTTTTGGCTGGTTCCCAAGTAGCTCAGTAGTTAGGTCAGCCTAGACTGTGAGACTGGCAGCGTGCATGTGTTGCCAGCCCGTGGGCCTGCTTTCTATGTGGAAGTATTGTCATTCTGTTCCCAAGATACTGCTTCCTATTCACCCTTCTAAGAAAAATGAAGAAACATTTTTCTTTTCTAATCTTTCATGCCATTAGAGGACAAATTTCTAGTCTAGCACCAAATTCTTTATTACTTTCATTTGAGTGATTATTTTGTATTTAAAGTCATACATATTGTCTCTCTTGCTTTTCAAAATATTTAGTTATATTATACAATAATATAGAACATATGTAACCTCATAAATAAGTATTTGAGTATAACTGCCAAAAATTAATAAACTATCTGAAGACATAGAGATTTCGGATAGCTATTCTTAAACTTCAAACTCAAACTTCATGAAAGAATATCCCATTGTTTCTAGAGCTCAGTTCATTAGATTTAGAATCTTAAAAGGTAAATAATGTGATGCCAGAGTTAAAACTATTAGCATTTGACTGCTGGTTTTCACAGATGTTTAGTTTTATAATGATGATGTTCCTAAGCATTACTGAGATTTGGCTTTCTCGAGGAAATAGTTATTCCTAAAGACAGAAGCTAGCTGTCCTAGAAAAAGTGGTTGGACTTTCTCATAATGCATTCAGTTCCTGTATAATGAATTCTGGGTGCACCCACTGGCTTCTTTATAGTTGTAGTTCTCAGATGGCCACATTGTGCTTCTGCATCTGACTCCACAAGATGGAGGACAGCCAGCAGGGCCATGGATGCTTTCTATTTTAGGCTTTCATAAGGAATACTTGTACAAAATGTAGCAATGCCCATTTCTGCACCTGACTCCTTCTCAACAGGATAATCATATCTTAACAAAACCTGGAGTTGTCAAGAGTAGCTTCATGTTTTTCTATCATTTATATGTTTTGTTCTATAATACAAAAAAAAGTGTTCCCTTGTGCTGCGGTGCTGAAGTAGGGGCCCACCTGCCACTGCCTTCCAGGTCTTGTGCTTGAGGAACAAAACCAGGGCCAGCGTTTTGTCTTACTTCTCCTCTATGGGATGTCTCTGTAAGGTGTGTGGAAAGTGGGCAGCCGGGGCAGCAGCCTGCACGACAGCCCACCACCACCTTTCTTTGAGTATTCCTCTAAACCAACAGTCTCTATAAAAACTTTAACAGCTGGCAGACTTGACTTTATTAAAGATAATGAAAATTTTTCCAGTTGAACCAGAAATACTGTTGTGTAAGTAAAACAGAGAAAAGCCAGGTCCTTAGCAACAATTATTGGAAAGAATTCAGAGGGTATTTTGACTAGAGCCTTTCTGAAACATTGGTGGGTGTAGCACCCAAGGAGCTCCTGCTGACTGGGGGTTGCACTCACAGAATTGAAATCAGGGTGCAGTGCCCAGCCCAAATGTAGCCCTCTGTGTGTACACCGCTGTATACAGGTATTGGAGGAATAAAGGGCTGATGCAGCAGAGGTCCTCATGCTATAGTTTCCAGATTAGCAGTGTTTGTGACTTACAGTGCCAGGGAGATGGCTCATGGAATAAGTGCTTCCCTGGCAAGCAGAAGGGCCTGAGTTTGATCCCCGGTTCCATAAAAAAAAAAAAAAAAGATCTTAACAAAACCTTAATGAAGATCTCTCTCTCTCTTTTTTTTCTTTCTTTGTTTTAGGGAAGGGTCTACAGGGTGTTTAGGATCTCACTACTAGATCCACCTATTTACAGCCTCCCAAGAGCTGGGATTATGGCACCAAGTCTCAGTTGCCATCTCAGCTCGCTGGGGTCGGGGCCAGCATGGCAGACCCTAGGATCGGACCCCAGGGACACTGTAATACACTGAGCTATTTGGCCTGGCCCTAAGATCTTCTTTGATATAAAAACTCAGGGCCTTAAACCAGACACTCAGAGTATAACCCCCAAGCCCACTGACCTAATTTGATGGGGCTTAGATTTTAGAAATGCTGGCCTAAGATGTTCCCAAAGATGTATAACTAGTATGGTGAATGACATTCATTCAACTTTCAGAAAACTACAGTGAATTAAACAAATTCAGGATGGTTAGCCCAAAGATAGAATAATTGTAGAAAATTCTAATATATATCTGTGAGAGATGGGTTATATTTCTTCCATATCATCTCAGAAGGTAGAAATAACTTAAGAGACAGGAAGATTACCACAGTTTCAAGAATGACCTGGGATACCCAAGCTTCATAGCATGACGCTATCTTTAAGTGCATGAATGAATAAATAAGTAAATAAATAATCATTGTGTCTTGGTGAACCCTAAAAGGATTAGATGTCAAAAGGATTGCAATCCAGGGCTACATCATTGCATCGTGATGATTTTATGAATGTGAGTTACAGGGTAAGAGCAGCAAAATCAAAACCCATTTGACTTTTCAAATCCCTTGCGGCAGTTGTATTCTGCATCCGTAGACTCTTTAAAAATCTTCCCAATTATAAATAGCCATAAAAGAATGTGCCATCATTTTAACTGTTCCATTTTCTCTCTTCTTTTACCCAAGTAAAAGTTTAGAAGTGGCTTCAGGCCACATTATTTTTAATTTGTGTATCTTAATCCTAAACTTGGTGTTAAACTTGTAATTCTTGAGGAATTTAATTTCGAAAAGCGTTACTGCTTTTCAAATATCCCTTGTTAGAGGACAGTTAGTACTGATACTCTGTGTAGCAGAGGTGTTGTGTATTTCCTTTCAGATCACAAATGCTCCAACTTTACAGCTGCTAGTTGTTTAGAATGGAGCCTTAAGTACTGTTGCCATTTATAGTAATTTCATGTATCTCGTGCCTAAGTGAAACAGCTAGTGGAGCAGAATAGCACACTGTAGGTTGTAGTCTGCTTCTGGCACTGAAGTAGATCCAGATTTTACTTTTCAGCCCTAATGGAAAATTAGAAATAGGTACCTATTGCTAGTTCTCTATTAAGACTAAAAACTTAATGGAGACTATTTAAAGCTTTGGATATTTCAAAATCTATGCAGTAACCATGTATTTGGGTCTTCTGAGAAATCAAAAGTCATTATCTGTTGTACTGAATCAAACTTACCTCATTCCCTCCTAAAATACTTCAGCAACACTTCGCATATTGAAAACTCAGGCTGCGGCGTAGGCCGTGACCACAGCACTCCAGGAGACGAGGACAGGACGATCACAGGTTCAGCCCTGACAGTTTACTGCTTAGCGACACCATCACCCTAGCTCAGACCTTGGGTTACTTTAATGCTGAGGTTAATGAGAGTGAGTTAAGTTCCCTTGCAGCTCCAAGTCCCCAGCAAAGCTGTTGATTACTGCCACTGTCCAAAATAATTAAACTAATATCCACTAATGACTTTGATCCTGTCTTACATTAGCAACATAAAAATAGGACAAAGTAGGCAATTCTAAACATTAATTTTCTCCCTAAATTCTTAGACTGAATGTCAGACTCAAACGTTAAACACTAAAATAAAAGCTATTCTTAGTGTTTATAACTGGTTTTTGTTAGCAGTTCAGCTTTCACTACTTTGATGAAAATTGGGAATCTGTATATTTGTTTTTAGTAGCTAAAATAAAACATTTATTAAGTGGAAGCTGTTCACTGAGCGGAGGGACAGGTACTGTAGTTGAGTTAGATACAATTTAAACAGAACGAGGCAAGATCCCTAGCACTGGACTTGGTGGTATCTCTGGAGAGCCCGCCAGCAAGAGAAAGCCCTGTGAGGGGAGTGCAGAGCACAGGTTAAAGCCAGAGAAGCTCCTGTGAATCCTGATTTCAGAGATAATACTGACCTACCTAGAGAAGGAGTCATCTCTAATGGTTTAATCCCACATTGTACTAATTAATTTTAAACCACTTTGGCTCATAGTCCTAATGATTTAATGCAGTTACACTGAAAACACCTTTTTCTCCCTTTAGTGCCAGTTAGTAAACATCTTTAATAGTAAAATAATTTTTAATTTGTATATAATTTATATTTTTCACAATTTCAGACACCCTATTCCTGACTGCTAAGGTGATAAAGTATATTTTAATGTACAGTCGAGCCTTAATGTTAGTAAAAGCATGGTTCTTAACAAATGTCTTTCTTTACTCTTCATTGAGCCAGCAAACACTTCTGATTCTTAGTATAGGAGATCCAGCATATTAGTATAATGATAAGCACTTATATGTGCAGGTTTTTAGATCTATAAATTCACTTAATCCCCACAAATCCCAAATTTCAGGTTAGTTTTAAAGAGTTTTGTCTGCCTAATGCTTAGATGAAGTGATTAGATAAGACCGAAAGGAAAGATTCAAATTCACTATTTTTCTTTCAGAGAGTTATTTGTTGCAAAGGGTGGATTGGTATAGAAACTATCTTTCTCACTAGCAATTTTGTAATTAAATAAGAGCTCTAATGAGTATGAATTTTTTAGATATCATAAGTACAAACTTACCCAGAAATACGTGGGGAGAGCACATTGTAGCAAGTGAATTAGTTTAAAAATATGCATGCTGAGTAGAAAGTAGCTCATATTAGTTAGAAAGATTAGCTTTCTAATTTACTTTTGAAAGCTATAATCCGTATAAAAGAATTCTCGAATTTTTTCTTAGCCAGTCAACAGAGATAATCTCTTCAATTTCAAAAGTATCTTTCTTTTTAAGATCCATTTTTCGATCCAGCAAGCGGCCAAGTTCCTTTGCCTCCTGCTAGAAGATTACCAGGAGAAAACAGCAAACCTAGCAGAGCGTCGCAGGACTACGACCAGCTTCCCCCCTCATCAGGTGAGCTGGCTAGTGATGGTTCTAAAGCTGCTGGATCTGGAGGGCAGTCTTTGCTGTTTACAGCAGCTGGCTTGTCATTTGTTTGTTTGTTTGTTTTGAGGAATTTTAAAAGTATTGCCTGTGTATTTTTATCACCTTTGCATTTTGCTTGTAAAGCTTCTATGAAAGAAAAGCCCATAAAAGTACTTCAGGGAAAAGAGAATAGCAGGCTTAATATTACTTTGATGGGCAGAGGAGATAGCTCAGTGATCTAAGCAGCCACCTACCAAGCACAAGGACCCAGGCTTGATCCCCAGTAATCACAAGCACTTGGCCCTGTTACCTGGGCGTGGTGGCCCATGCCTATAATCCTAGTGCTGGGAAGGCTGAAACAGGATCATTCAAGTCTGAGCTGTGTAGTGAGACCCTGTACCAAATACATAAATAAAAAAGATTTGTAAAAAATCAGTATAGCCACATTCATTCACTCAAGATTTATGTATTTATCTTGCTTGCCTTAACACATTGGTGAAATGGGGGGAATCGCTTGACAGAGAACAGTTGTGTTCTTATTTTCTCATTAAGACAAAAATGTCTTTAGACTAATACCAGCAGAAAACTAGCATTAAAAAAGCTATTCATTTACGTGGCTTACTTGGAACTGCTGTAAGCGCTCAAATGTCAGCCACCACATGGGATATTCCGCTGCAGTAAATGTAAGGCTCATAACCTTCATTGTTTTGCTTCCAGAAAAATAATACTAATAAACTTCATAACTTGGGAATCAAGATAAATAGTGCACTTCTATGAGGGCTGTCGGTATGAGCACACTTACATGATGCTACGCATAGAAAATGAACAGTTACACTTATAAATTTTAAACATTTCAGGAAAGCACAAAAAGTGTTAACCTGTTCAAATTTTGTTCTATATTCTTTTATTGCTTTACTTCAAGTACCATAGAGATTTCAGATAAGCCTGTGGGATGCATGTAGTTTTAGTTAATGGTGTAACAAGATAACACATGAAACCAAGGGGAGGAAATAGCTGAATGTCTCCATACAACATAAGGGAACTTATGTTAAGAAACAATATTGAAATATAACTTTGAGAAAAGTATGTGAAAAGTACCAAAAGTCTTCTTTCTTTTTTTTAAAAAAGTGTATTTGTTTGGTACATGGTCTCACTATGCAGCTTGGATTTGTAGTGATCCCTGCACTGGCATTACAGACCTACACCACCATGCCCAGTCTCTGTGTGGCCTGCTCAGCATGCCTGGGGGCAGAGCCAGTATGACATGTGGTACTGGGAACTGAACGCAGGTCCTTGTACTTACCTAGAAAGATGCTTAGTCTACTGAGCTATCTCACCAGCCAACACAAATCTTGATTAAAAGAAATATATTCAAGTTAGAGGAGGACTTGTGGCCCAACACTATTTTTGCAACATCATCTTTTTTTTTTTTTTTTTTTTTTTTTGGTGCCAGAAATTGAACTCAGGATCTTGCGCTTGCCAGACACGTGCTTATGCAACACTGAGCTATCTCCCCAGCCAACGGCATCATTATTGTTTGACATATAATATAAAGTGTTATACCCAAAGGAGTATCAATCACATATATGATTTCAAGTTGCATGAAATTCAGTTAGCTCTTCACTAGAAATTTCAGAAACTGTAACAAACCTTGCTGAAATATCCCCCAAATAGCCATATACAGAAAAAGCCTGAGCTATTAATTACATAAGTAATAAAATAGTACTGATTATTACTCGAACGTCTCAGCTAGCTGTTACATCAGCTGTTTCAGTCTACTCCCTAACATGTTTACAAACACAGTTATCGAAGTTGCTTTCTCGTTGCTGCGATGATGTAGAAGAGATCTATTTTGGGTCACACTTTGCAGAGGTTTCAGTCCATAGTCACTAGCTGCAAGCATGGCAGTGCAGCAGAGGGGGAGAGTGGGAAGCAGCAAGACATCCTCCTTCTTTCCTTTTTATTATTATTTTTTTATTTATTTATATTTTATTTTATGGAAGTACAAACATCGATGAGACAGTTTTATGATACCTTGACAAGATGGATTTGATAAATTACTGCATTGCAAACTTTTCATAATGTTTTGGTATTGTAGAAGGTGCATACATAATATTATACTTACAGACATTATTATAGCATTTGTCTCTTATCAGTAAATTAAGAGAGTATAGCTGTTTACATATCTTTTATACTAGAATTACATCAAAGATTCAATAATTAATACTTTCTACCTTGTTATTTTCCTAGTGGTTGTCCATAGTACTAGAAGCCGACATAATATCCTGTCCACCCACCATTAGTGCAAATCTTGCCTCTCATAGGATTATGTAGAAGCACAGCGTTATCTATCCCAACTGTACTGTCCATACACACACATCATGGTTCTTCCTTTCTATACCCCTTCCTTTGTCTACACCTGTCAGAGATGGGCACTTCATTGTCATTCAAGTAACTTTGGTGTTTGAACTCAACAACACAATCCAACACAGTCCAGCATTCCACAACAATAGTGAGTTATCTGAAGAAGTTGTCAACCATAGCCATTTGCAGCTCGACTTATTATTATGGTCCCATGGTGTATACCTTGTTTTTATATTTTTCTGCTGGATGGTTAAGACCTAGATAGATCAAGACTTATATACCAACACATGGACATTATGTTTCTTATGAGGTCAGTGAAGTCCCCTCAGGGTTTATCTTGTAGTCCTGTACCTTATTCTGTAGATCCTTTGTCTGTGTCATCCATTAGGATGAGCCACGGCCAATGCTTGACCAGTTTACTCTCTGTGAGAACCTGAAAGAAAGTTTTCTTTCCATGTGACTCTTCCCTAGGCACACTGTATCTTTCCTCTGTGGCTCCATAATCTCCTTGTTCAGAAAGTTTGGAGCTCAACTGAGTTTCATGATGTTGCAGTACAGGTTCTCCTATGTGCTGAGTTTCTCTGACCTTGAAAGGCTAGGGCCAAAATATTGGCTGGCCTTGTGGCTCTTCTATTTCTCCAGCTCTGACTTGTGAACTTAGGTTGCTAACCATCCAGAAGAAAAGCTGATTAGTATCCTGCAGCATATGCCATTCACTTTGCCTTATCTGGCTCAATGGTTTTTAGTTGTTGTGCATTTCCATTTGTATTTCTTCTATTCACTTCTTATATTAGGGAGGATATATGATATTTATACATGTGTGTCTGGTTTATTTCACTTACGAGTATATGTTCAAATGGCATCCATTTCAACATAAATGCTTCAAGCTTATCATTCTTAATAGGTGAGTAATACTCCATTATATAGAAATACCACATCTTTTTCAACCATTCCTCGTGTGATGGACATCTTGGTTGTTTCCAAGATTTCGCTATCACAAATTGTGCTGCTATAAACATAGGTACACATATATCAATATGATACAATGTTTTCTGTTCCTCTGGGAAAATTCCCAGTAGGGGGATAGCCGGCTTGAATAGGCTTTCTAGTCCTAATCTTTTGAGGAGTCTCCACACTGATCTCCACAATGGTTGTACCAGTCTACATTCCCACGAGCAGTGGAGAAGTATTCCCTTTTCCCCACAACCTCTCCAACATTTGTTGTTGGTTGATTTCCTTATGATAGCCATTCTTTCTGGAGATGGCATCTCAATGTTCTTTTTATTTTGTTTCATGGATGACTAGCTATGTGGAACATTTTTTCATATATTTATTTATTCGCTTCTTTAATTTTGTCCTCTGAGAAGTGTGTATTCATCTCAGATGCCCATTTCTGAACTGGGTCTTTAAATTTGAGGGCCCTGTTATATCTTAGTTCTTTATATTCTAGACAGCAGACCTTTGTCTGATTGCTTATTAGTTAGGATTTTTTCAAATTTGTGGTTTGTCTTTTCACTCTGTTGACAATTTCTTTTGACGTGAAGAAGCTCCTCAAGAAAAGTTGACCCCATTTGTTGATTCTTTCAAGTGCTTCCCGTGTGAATATATGTTTGTTCATGAACTCTTTACCTACTGCTATGTCTTCAAGAGTTCCTTCTACTTTCTCTTCCAGGAGATTGAGTGTTTCTGTTTTAATGTTAAGATCTTTAATCCATTTTGACTTTAACTTAGTGCATGGTGATAGACCTCGGTCAAGTTTTAGTTTTCGGCATGTAGAAAGCCAAGTTTTCCAGCACCATTTGTTAAAGAGGCTATCTTTCTTCCAGTAAGTATGATTGGTCCCTTGTCGAAGATCAGGTGGCTGAGTGTGTTTGTAGAGGCTTCTATACCTTCTAATCTATTGCATAGATCCTCAGGTCTATTTCGATGCCAGTATCTTGTTGATTTTATCACAGTTGCTTTGTAGTATAATTTCAAGTTGGTAATTGTGATGCCTCCTGCCTTGTCTGTATTGGCCAAGATTGCCTTTTCTATTCTAGGTCGTTTGTGATTCCAAATAAATTTTAGGAATGATTTCTCTATGTTTGGGAGGTATGTTGGTGGCAGTTTGATAGGGATTGCATTAAATCTGTACAGCAATTTTGGGATATGGCCATCTTCACGATGTTGGTGCTTCCTATCCAGGAGCATGGAATATCTTTCCATTTTCTGAAATCCTCTATAATCTCTTTTCTTAGGGTTTTGTAAGTTTCCGTGAAAAGATCTTTGACTTCCTTGGTTAAATGAATCCCAAGGTATTTCATTTTCTGCGGTGCTTCTGTAAAAGGTATTGTTTCTGTTGTTTCTCTTTCAGTGTGCTTGTTATCTGTGTAGAGGAATGCTATTGACTTTTGAGTATTGATTTTGTATCCTGCTATGCTACTGAATTTCCCTATCAGTTCTAGTAGTATTTTGGTGGAATTTTTGGGGTCTTCCAAGTAAAGTATCATGTCTTCTGCAAATAGTGATAATTTAACTTCTTCTTTATCTATTCTTACTCCCTTTATTTCTCCCTCTTTTCTAATGGCTGTTGCTAAGGATTCCAAGACTATATTGAATAGGAGGGGCGATAAGAGGACATCCTTGTCTTGTACCTGATTTAAGAGTAAAAGATTTCAGTTTTTCCCCATTTGGGTTATATGAGCTTTTGGGTTGTCATAGATGGCTTTTATCAAATTAAGATAGAGTCCATTTAGTTGGACCTTGAACATGAATGAGTGTTGGACTTTGTCAAAAGCTTTCTCTGCATCAATGGAGATGATCATGTGGTTTTCAGATTTTAGTCTATTAATATAGTGTATTACATTTATAGGTTTTCGAATATTGAACCATCCTTGCATCCCTGGAATGAATCCTACCTGGTCATGGTGTATGATCTACTTCATGATTTGCTGTATTCTAGTTGCCAAGATTTTGTTGAGTATTTTGGCGTCTATTCATGAGGGAGATTGGCCTGTAGTTCACCTTTTTGGTTGTGTCTTTCCCTGTTTTTCGAATCAGTATTATACTTGCCTCCAGAAATGATTTTGGGAGGACTGCTTCCTTTTCAATTTCATTGAAGAGTTTGTGGAATGTGGGGATTATATCTTCTATAAATTTCTTGTAGAATTCAGCTGTGAATCCATCAGGACCTGGACTTTTCTTTGTCGGTAGGCTTTTTATTACGTTTTGTATTTCATTGGCCGTTATTGGCTTATTGAGAGTTGTTATATCTTCTTGATTCAGTTTTGGTAATTTGTACCTTTTAAGGAATCTATCCATTTCTTCTGTGTCTTCTATTCTGAGTGTAAGGATTCTTGAAGTAACTATTGATAATCTTCTGAATTTCCGCTGGGTCTGTGGTGATTTCACGCCCTTATTGCAAGTAGTTGAATTTTTTCTTGCGTCTTTTTGATGAGGTTGGCTAGAGGCTTATCAACTTTATTTAGTTTTTCAAAGAACCACCTTTTTGATTTTCAGATTCTTTGAATTGTTTTCTTCTCAATTGAATTAATTTCTGCTCTAATCTTTATGACTTATTCCCATCTTTGCACTCTCGGTTTTGTTTGCTTTTCTTTTTCTAGTTTTCAGAGGTGCAACATTAGGGTGCTAATTTGTTCCTGTTCTGTTTTCCTAATGTGTGAGTTCATAGCTATGATTTTCCCTCTAAAAACTGCTTTCATCACATCCCATAAATTCCGGTAAGTTGTGGTTGAATTTTCATTGAATTGTAGATATTGTTAAATTTCTTCTTCAATTTCTTCAGTGACCCATTGATTTCTGAGTAGGGTGTTGTTTAGTTTTCATGAATTTGGTGGGTTTTTCTGGTTTCTTTTGTCATTTATTTCCACTTTCATTGCACTGTGGTCAGATAATATGCATAGGATGATTTCTATTTTCTTGCATATACTTAGGCATGACCTCTGGACTAGTATGTGGTCTATTTTGGAAAATGACCCGTGTGCAGCTGAAAAAAATGTGTATTCAACTGTGGTTGGGTGGAACACTCTATATATGTCCACCAGGTCCATTTGTTCCAAGCTCTGGTTCAGTTCAGCTACTTCGTTGCTAATTTTTTGTCTGGTTGACCTATCTTTTTGAGATAAGGGTGTGTTAAGGTCTCCTGTTAAGATTGTGTTCTTACACATTAGGTTTTTCATGTCCATTAAGATTTGTCTTACATAGTTGGATGCTCCTGTGTTTGGTGCATAGATATTTATGAGTGTTACCTGTTCCTCTTGAATTTTTCCCCTGACCAGTATATAGTGGCCTTCTTTGTATCATTTGATCATTCTTGGTTTGAAGTTGAGATCTGAGAACAGAATTGCTATTCCTGCTTTTTTCTGAGGTGCTTGGGCATACAGTATTGTTTTCCATCCTTTGACTTTGAGCTTATAAATGTCCTTTTGAGTTGTGTGTTTCTTGTATACAGCATATTGTTGGATTTTTTTTTTTTTTTTTTTTTTT